>CATQJL010000223.1:41621434-41810770 GCA_958299035.1 Cylicocyclus nassatus | reverse complement strand
ACGAAGTTTAGAGCAAATCTATATTTTCGATCCCATAGCGTATAACTACCATAACTCTATGGAAAGGTCACATTATGCAGGGAGAGTACGATATTCGTGATCAGGCATGTCGAATAAGCCCTGGTTCGAATTCCAGCCAAATTCATGATTTTGACTTCTTACCGTACACCTATCATAACCACAAGGGTAGACGTTTCGCGGAGAAAGTGTGATATTTGTAATCAGCATGTAAGACAACCCCAGGCGAAGTTTGAGCAAGCTCTACGACAAAAAAAATTTTGGGGCCCGGATAACAGAATACCACCAAACTAATAATGTACTCGTAATCAGCATGCTCGAATACCCCCCTGTGCAAACTCCCAGCCTCGTAGCTCAAACTTTGCAAAAAAATCGGTAAAATCGATAAAATCAATGGATAATTCTGAAAACTATTATTGTACCCGTAATCAGCATGTTCGATTACCCCCCTGTGCAAACTCCCAGCCCCGCAGGTCAAACTTTACAAAAAAACGATAAAATCGATATCGATCGATGACGAAAAGTGGCCTATGACACCCGCCGGGGCCCGAAGTGTATGTGTGCCAAGTTTGGTCCGGATCGGGTCAGAAATGGAATTTTCTATTCGGAACATACGTACAGATAGACATACAGACAGACAGACAAACAGACATTCAGCTTTATTTATATATACTAGCTGGCTTACCCGGCTCCGCCGTATCCGGACCAAACTTGGCACACATACACTTCGGGCCCCGGCGGGTGTCACAGTCCACTTTTCGTTATCGATCGATGTCGATTTTACCGATTTTTATCGATTTTTTTTGCAGAGTTCACCTACAGGGCTAGGAGTTGGCACAGGGGGGGGGGAAGTGAGCATGGGGATTCCGAATACAATATTAGTTTTCAGAATTATCGGTTACTTTTATTGATTTTATCGATTTTTTGTAAATTTTGACATGCGAGGCTGGGATTTTGCACAGGGGGGTAATCGAGCATGCTGATTACGAACACAATATTAGTTTTCAGAATCGTCCATTACTTTTATCGATTTTATCGATTTTTTTGTAAAGTTTGACCTGCGGGGCTGGGAGTTTGCACAGGGGGGTAATCGAGCATGCAGATTACGAATACAATATTAGTTTTCAAGATCGTCCATTACTTTTATCGATTTTATCAATTTTTTTTGTAAAGTTTGACCTGCGGGGCTGGGAGTTTGCACAGGGGGTAATCGAGCATGCAGATTACGAATACAATTTTAGTTTTCAAGATCGTCCATTACTTTTATCGATTTTATCGATTTTTTGAAAATTTGAGCTAGGGGACGTATGTGTGCCAAGTTTGGTCCGGATCGGTTCAGAAATGAATTTTCTATTCGGAACATACGTACAGACAGACATACATGCAGACATACATACAGACATACATACAGACATACAAACAGACATTCAGCTTTATATATAAAATTTAATGGTTTCAAGCTTTTTTGGTTTGGCCACTTCGACTTTTAGCCACCCTTTTAGCGCTCTCATGCAAAAAGTATTCTGGACAAAAGAAGTTCGGGTACTTTGGCCAAGTCACCCACCAGAGTGTGAGCTCTAACAAGGGAATTTTGAGGAAGTAAAGTAAGGGGAAGTGATGACCGGTTTGGCGAAGCTGCTGCATGCAAGAGATTGGTCACAAAAAGTAGCCAAACAAACAAACTGTCCATAAGATGCAGCATGAAACTCTGACTTCGAATCCTATTCCATATCTGTTTAGCGCGTTCGTGAAGAAGTGTGAGCCGTTAAAGGCCATTATTTGCTAATATGGTGCACGCAAAGCCAAGTTGGGAAGACAGAGTCAGCCTAACGTTGTTCGGCCTAACGCTGAGCCGAGATATGCAGCTAAGCTACTTTGTACTCTCAAATCCTAAGAGTGAGCTGAAAGCGCTGTGCTCGATTTTGCAGTTTTTATGCACGATTTTTTCGCACTAAAACTGCTCATAACTTCGCCCACAAGTGCGCCGAGCAGATACGTAATACGAATTCGAGGTCAGGGTTGAATGCTGCATCGTATGGGGTTGCTTGGATTGGCCACTTTGACTTCTGACTTTTCTTGTTAGCAGAAATTTCTCGGAGGAACTTCCCACTCTGGCCTTGAAAGGACTTAGGAAATGGATTTTGATGTTTTTGCATGCATTGGCTACAGTAGCTTTGGAGCAGAGGGAGTGGACACCGTTGAATCAGCGTTCCTATTCAAAGAAGGGCCAGGAAATCCACGGAGAAAAGTTTGAGCTTCAACACATCCTGAGGAAGTGTAATATGGGGGAAGCATCATTCTGACAAGGTGCGTGGAATTCGGAGAAGAACAACTTCGGGCACTCTGGCCTTGCAAGGATTTGGCAGCAGAATTTTGATCATTTCGCATACTTTGGCTACACCAGATTTCTCAGATAATCCCCGAGGGCAGGCGGCTATGCGATTTATGAGCAGACGAGCGCCGAAAAAATAGTTAGGTGATTTCTTGCGGTCCGCTTGCACATATTTGGAAGAATTTTTGCGAAATTTTAGACGAATCCTTGAAGAATAATTGCGGCTCTTTCATAGATTATTTGCGGCGCAGTGACTGCATTCTCTCGGACCATCCGCGATTATAAAAATTGTTGGAGGCAGCACGGTCATTTGTGAAAAACCGCACAGCCCGTGGGTACCTTCCGCTGGGAGAAAGTACCCCAAACTCAGGTATTCAAACCATCGCTAACACCTCTGTTATGTAGAGTGTTACCTTTGCTCGGCGTACACCCGAAGCTGCGTAAAAATAGTCCGAGCGCGGGAATACCGCTCGCTGAAGGTTTAGACACGCCCCAAAATCCTGCTGACCGCTTGCAGAAAAGCGCGAGTTTGCGGACCGTCTGCTCCCGGCGATTGTCTGAGTTTGAGCAGGGAGAAGGAGTGGCCACCGTGGAACTCAGCGCTCTGAACAAAAAAATTTTGGATGAAAGAAATTCGGGTGCTTAGCAGGATGAAGAGTCTGGGCTTCAACGTGGGAATTGTGAGGAAGTAAAATGAGGGGAAAGGGAGACTGCGCAACCGCTCAGCAGAAAATTAGTCCGGGGGGGGGGGATAACTCCGAGCACCCTGGGATGGGACATTGAATGGGCACCATGGAATCAGCGTTACAAATCAAAAGGGTAGGAAAACCCGCGGAGATTCTGAGCTCAACGTGGGAACTCCGAAGAAATAAAATAACGCGAGGAAGGGCGAGAAGAGAAGGGATAATCACCATTGAAAGAGTACTCTTGGGTGAAGGAACTTTGGACATCCTGGTCTTGAAAGAATTTGAGGAATGGATTTTGGTGCTTCTGCACTGACTGCAGCAGTTTTGGGTCGGGAGAAGGAATGCGTACCGTGGAGTTTAAGCTCTCACTGAAAAGTTCCGGGGGAGGAAACTTAGGTACTTTGGCCATGAAACTCGCTGAGAAAAGTTGTGCAACAACAACATGGAAACTGAGGTTGTAGATTAGCGAGCCATATTGGCCATAAAAACATTTGAGGAATGGGTTTGCCTTCACTGTTTTCATAAAGGGCAGCATGTCCACTGCCTAGGTGAATCAGCTGAGATGCAACCTTGAATTTTTGCGTTCTCTGGCATGCAACACATAAGGGCCCATGGTTCACTAGTATATAAGATGATACAGGAATACCTACGGATAGGCAGATAGCATGAATAGATATTTGGAGCTTCAGGATTTGAAGCTTTCTTTCAAGCGGCGATCCCCTTCCCGGTGGGGGTGTTAAGGGCCAGGCATACTTCACGTGATTTCAGTCGCGACGCGATTTGGCAATATTCCAACTGTCCATATCTCACTGTAAGCACATTTCAAATGTACAGAAGATGGGGCATCTTACTATTCCGAGTAAGTTATACACATTATGCATGTGCAGTTTGCTAGTGTTGGATCTGAAGAATTCTGGCGAATCGCCAAATCACGTCGCGACTGAAATCACGTGAATTATGCCTGGCCCTTTGATGCATGCGGCCTAGAAATGAGATGGGACAAGATGAAGAACAAGATGAAGAACGCTAAACAGGTGACAGAATCACAAGTTTACCGATATTGCAAAATTAAATTCTCCTCTGAAGGAGTAAGCAATAACTCCACTACCAAATCCGCAGAATTCGAAATACATTCCTTGCTACAATCTACCATAGCTAACAAAGGGCCTCAATCATTTGAAATGGGTGTGATTTTCGCAATCGCATGTCCACTCGTATCTATAGATTTGCAAATTATTACCTACTACGATCTTCAGTATTTTCTAGCATTTGAAAAGCTTCGTTTTCGAGCATGAATGACTTGTTTCTACAAAGCAAAAGAAATCAGCCTTTTCACACTCGTCACATAGCAATGACCTTTGTTCATCCATGCTAACAATATGGTTTCATGTCAACTCCAAAAAGTGGTTTGCTCCCAAGATTAAACTAACGTCTTTCACACTGCGTGCTTTCACTCCATGGGCCAAAAGAGAAAATCATAATAAGTAATAAAAGAGAAGATTATATGCGTATTTTTACTCCGTTTCGTTCATTCCCCTAGACGGAGTTTGACTTAATTTCTAACGCATACACATACACATACACATACACATACACATACACATACACATACACATACACATACACATACACATACACATACACATACACATACGCTCACATACACATACACATACACATACACATACACATACACACATACAAGTACACATACACATACGCATACACATACACATACACATACACATACACAAAGTCACGTAAACATCCTTAGCCCATTATTATAAGTACCCTAACTTCACGCGTTCAAGGCGCACCTTTTTCGATTTTTCAAACAAGCCGCTCAACCGTTTCAATGTGTTTCGGAAAGCGAACCTTAAACCGTTCAATTCTCTCAGGCCTAAGGCATACCTCACGCGATTTCGCCGAATCGCCACTTTAACGCGACTTGGCGATCTGCCATATTTCTACAAATCTATCGTGCGCGCTTCTCGAACGCATATTTGGGCAGCTTGTGTAAGTCGTTGCAAACGTATCAAGTTCTGACCAAACGCAGCGCGTTAATAACGAATAACGAAGAGTCGCTGTTGTGCCAAATTGCGTAGCGACCGGAATTGCGCGAGGTATGCCTTAGGCCTCAGGCAGTACGAAGCCCGGTATAGGGTTCTTTGGTCGCGAAGTGTTGTGGCCTGTTTGGGCTGGCGGATTTTAGAAAAAAATCCTCCGCGCCTTGTACGCGTGAAATAAGGGTGATGATATTATTAGGTCGATGCAAAAGTTTAGTCAGTTTTTCCAATACATCGGCAAACACGTTAGAGTGAAGATAAACTAATACTTCAAAATGAATCCGATGCAAAATTTCTTATTCGTTTTTACCATGTCCAACTCTCGCTAAATTAATCTTTATATGAGGCTTTCGGAGGAGCCCTAAATAATCAACAGATAGGGCAAACCTTTTGCCAACTTATGCAATATTTTCTCTTTTTCAGCTGCTTTTCCAGATTTTTGCTGAATAATTTTCTAAAAGTCTTGTGTTTTGGAAAAATCGCATAACCTATCATTGCACCAAACACTGCAAAACCTACAGAATACTGAGGTTTCAACACTCGATCATTACTACCGCTACCATTGCAAAGTAAATTAGCAATTTTCGCTTCAAATTAGGAAGATTTTGAAACATAGGCTACGTTAGTGCGCACTCCTGAAATTGAGAAATGCTGCAATTTTCCCCACAAATTTCATCTGCCTTGGCAAAAAAAGACAAGCGTTAGAAGGAAAAGATAAAGTTGCATCGAATGATGACTGAAGTGTTAAACGTTTTATGTTCTACGAGTTTAAAACAGACTGAATGTAAAATTTGGTCACTTCAAAAAATAAATCGTAGAAATTCTGAAAGACAAGCCGTAAGGCTACAAAAAATTGCCTCTGTTGGCAAAAAATTTGCCCTACCTGCTGGATATTAAGGCTTCTCCGAAAGTCTCATGCAAAAATTTTGAAGATTAGCGAAAATTGGACATGGTAAAAATAAGTGGTTGTAATTTCTAGCAAATATCTTGCCACTCTCGCAATGAAACACAATGGAATTTTAGCATCTGGAAAGAGGAAGAAATTCTGCATCGGATATATTTTGAAGTGTTTATCTTCGTTCTAGCGTGTTTGCCAATGCCTAATATTTATTGAGTATAGTAGTTCAAACACCCAGAAAAAATTCGAAAGGTTCATGTTAACGAAAGGCATGCGTAAAAAAAGCTTCATTGGGGAAAACGGAATAGCGCACCACTCCTCAAAAATTAGGCTACCTGTGCTTTTGGATAGAGGAACCGACCCATCCTTGTTAAGTGATTCAAACCTATTCGTGCCACAGTACAATCCCTTACGCGCATAAGAGAAAATGATCATTTATGCTGTTGCACAGTATAGTCTTATGCAAGTGTGGAAAATCAGGGAAACAGACTTCAGGCAGAAACTTTTCTCTGCAAGCTTATTTCTCTCTGGTGCAACACTACGAAACTGTGAAGCTGAATATGAGGGGTTGTTCAGATATGCGTGCAAAGGCGGGGAGGGAGGAGGGAATCATCTCTAGAGGAGTGCGCTTGGCATTACATCTTACCTTATGGCACAAAATAGCAGACTGGAATGGCATGTGAATTAAGGTGACCTGCTCAATTAGATAAATTATGCACAGTCTGTATTGTTTTGCACAAAATGCGAGGTGTTCCTATAGAAACGACTATAAGAATGTCGATTCTGCTAGGTGTAAACGTTTTTCGGGACCATCGTATATCATTTTGAAAGTTTAGTCTTCATTGCCGTAGGACCACATAATTGCTGAGTCACGCTACGATTAACCGTTGTTATAAAGCGTCTTCAAAAATCTGCAAACGTTCGTGCTGGTCTCTGCAGTCATTTAATGCAGGAAACTTGTGAAAGTTCCGTGACGCTGTTTGCTTCGTGAAAACAAACTTTTCAGTTGCATACCTAATAGAATGGCACATAATTTTTGCAATTAATTTGGTGACTTCTTACTTATTAAGTGTTACGCATTCGTTTTTGAACCATGTAGTTTAGGTAAAAGGCTAGATTGCGCGAACAGTACAAATTTTGGTAGCGAAGTAGAAAAAAAACCCGCGTTTTTTAAAAGTTGGTCAAATTCGAAATAAGAGTAGGAAAATCAAAAGTGCAGCCGTTCTTGATCTGTCAACACATCAAGCCGAAACTGTACCCAAATTGTTGATAGAGGAATCTATAATGGTCTCTACAGTTTCGGCTTGATACGTTTCACTCAGACTATGAACGGCTTTATTTTTGGTTTTCAGATCCTCAAAATTTCACATTTGACCATCTTTGGAAAAATACGTAACCTTTCTCCACTTCGCCATCAAAAATCAAACTGCTTGAGCACATTCGTAGCCTATTACCTATTCCACATATGCCCAAAAATGAATGCGTCACAGCCAAAAAGAGAAAAGCAATAAAATTAGATGCAAAAGCTAATCTTCTTTGAAGCACTAGTATCACGCTGGCGCAAAATGAAAGCTCCTAGTAAATGTCACAGAAATGATAGAATATGGCTAATCGCAATTACTAGGTTGGTTAATAAATAAATTCGGCCGCCTTTGCGACTCTTACAAATGCTCGAGACAAATTTTTGCCCAGTCTCTGGTATCCTCAATTTTTTTCACGTATCCTCAAAAACCACGATTTTCTCATAGGGTCGAATATAAGAAAATTTGGTTTTTTTCATAAGATTTTCAAAGTGGCGGATCACAATTTTCATTGTTATTCGTTAACTAGGTGAAACTCCTCTGCATCCAAATACCGAACTGCTGTTCCATACATCCATTACAGCATGGAAACGAAGCTCAGGAAATCAAAATTGGGCTTTTGGTAATTTAGACATGTTGATGCATAGCTGCCTTGAAGGCAGCGTCCGGGCAAAAAGTCGATTTTGAGATTTTGTGCTTACCCGGGCCTATTCGCTATGCTGAATCCGAAAATCACCACTAGAGAGCGCGAAAACGGCGAAAAAGGGGTCTAACGCAGGAGGAAAATCAGCAGGGGGCGCAGCGTCCGCCAGGGTGGATTCTCGTTCCCAGCTTCCAGAGCAATCTTCTCGGTTCCTTTAGTCGCCCTAACATCGCTACCGTCCAAGTGCAAACGCGTGATTTGAGATCGGAACCGAGAAGATTGCCCCGGAAGCTGGGAGCGAGAATCCACCTTGGCGGACGCTGCGCCCCCTGCTGATTTTCCTCCTGCGTTAGACCCCCTTTTCGCCGTTTTCGCGCTCTCTAGTGGTGATTTTCGGATTCAGCATAGCGAATAGGCCCGGGTAAGCACAAAATCTCAAAATCGACTTTTTGCCCGGACTCTGCTTTTAACTGATGATAGAAAGTCCTTAATATCTGACATATGGTAGGAGAAGCTTTAAAGTACTTCTCCGCAAAAAAACTCATGGATAGAAAACAACGAGAAAATTTTTTATGAAGAGTTTCAGCCAATCTAATATATTCACTTTGCAACACTAAGCGGTGACCGTAAGAGACAGACTCCATTGAGCTTCTACGCTAATGACATGACTCCATACATGGTCTAAACAAGCTTATTCCCTTTCTCTTCTACAAAACTATTGGGGTCTAAACTTACGCTGATTTAGTAGACGCTTTTTGTTGCATTCCTTATCACTGATTATAGCCCAGTTTTTCATTACTTTGGTCATGGTAAGCTTTTTGCGTATTAAATGGATAAATAAATAGACACTCAAAAGAGAGTTTCTAGACAATCAGACAACTACATTATGAGGCGTATCATAACTGATTTTGTCTCACTTTCTTATCACTAAGAAGCTAACACCCGAGAAGGTCACAATTGTGCTAACAAGGTAAGCGTATTAGTCGAAGTGGCCTTTTCAGACGAGACGTATACTGTTTTGGGAAGTATTGCACGGCGATTCCAAATTCTGCCTTCATTATCTGCCAAATGCCTCTGGACGCCGAGTTACAGGCGTTTTTGGGGTCAAGATATAGGACGCAAAACTGGAACAAAGTCGCCCAAATTGTATCGAGTATCAGAGCAGTTCATATAATGGATAAATTTAACATTACTTTATCTGAGCGCTGGAAATTGTAACAATTTTTATCTGAATTCCGCATTCATTTTTCGTTCTAAAAGAGGGTCATAACTTGGCCCCCCAGAGGCGCTTGGCAGAGAATCAAGGCAGATTTGGAGTCACCGCGCAATGCTTTTCAAAGTGCTATGAGTCTCACTTGATAACGCCACTTCGATCAAACTTGCTTTCCTTGTAAGTTCTTATGATATGTGACTTACTTTGGAATTATCCGAGTTGGTGTGTCGAAGAGACGTAGGTAATTTCTCTCAAGCATATCTTCGTAGTAAATAATATTGTACATCTTGTTATCCGATTGTCTCACAGACTCAGAACAATTCACATCGACCGCTACACTGATTTTTTGTTTCTTAGCCGTACACCTATCATCTTTAATCTCATTGAGTAGATCTGCATCAATCAGAATGGCAGGAAAAGGAGGATCAACTTCGTCAAGCTTTACTGTGCAGTTGACCTGAAAGTCAAAGTTTTTGGTTAAGAGAAAGGCAACAAAAATCTACGTACCCCAACTTGTAGAAATTCAACCGCAAACATTCCTCTATAATGTCCGTGGATTGTGTACAATACTATTGCAGATATTACGATGCTGCCAATAAATATGGAGAATATGCGTTGCATCTGATGGATCGAAGGCATATTTTCTAATTTTTTTTGGAAAATGCAAATTCTTAGTAAATCATACACACGCAAACAAATTTTGGTAGATGGGAAAAGCAGCACAGCGTATAAAGTTGGCGTCAACACGAATCAAGAAATAGTTGATTGAAAGTCTCGAGAAAGTGGTCGTTGTATCTTTCTACAGCTTTACTTTAGAAATAATGTTAGTTTCCACCTCACATAAGAATTTTCTTCAATAAAATAAAAGATAAATCTCGATGAACGCGGTAGTTAGTCTACCTTCCATGTTTGCCAAACCTCTGTATTACTTTCAGTTAGATATGCACAAACGACAACATGATGCACACTACTTGGCACAGAGTTAAGCGCTAAGTACATAGGGTGCATCATATTGTCGTTTCGTCACCCTGGTTCGCATACTACTGTACCATCCATGCTACCAATTCCCATTTTCCTTGTTTTTTTCTTCAATACTCTTCATGATAACAATTAAGGTAGTCTAAAGCGAAGATCAAAATTTGGTTGGATGGAGTGTGACGTGCAGAAATTACGGAAGCTCAGTTTCATCAATCTCTACTCATTTCCGCAATCGTCGCTTAGGCCCCAGTTCCCGTTTTGCTTTAGAAATGACTAAACGAGGCGCATAAACAATTTCTTGATTGTAAGTCCTGCTAGTGCTACTAAAGTGGTACCAATGGAGGTCCGAGATCTGACTGGAGTTATACAGGACACAGTTGTATGAATGTGTTTGAATAAGGGGGCGTAACGTTGGCTAGGCTTTCTTAAGAGTCTTTAGGATGCTGTGCAAACATTTTGGGCTTGTAACCAGGAGTTTTGAGAAAAAGGGGTTAGCGACATTCCAAAAGATATTTTTTACAAAGCTGATGCATTTTAATAATTTTAGTTATAACCAAACACCAATCACCTCCACAATTCTGTAGCCCATTCGGGCTATTCGAAAATTTCGCCACCATTCTCGCCCAGCCCTTCCCCTCAGTCGGTCCGCCACCGGAGTCATATGAGAGGCATGACGTACAACGACCAGATAGCACAACAATGCGATTCTTATGACCATTTTTGGTCCCAACTCGATATTAAGGTTTAATGAATGAGAAGGGCATGAAAGAATAACGACAATGATTTCAATACGAAACTAATGTGGCACAAAATTGATTTTTTTCCTCCGTTGATAACGGTCGCACCCTCAGCACAGTTCCGCATAAGTTTCACGATCGCGCAAAACTAAAGGTCATTCATAAAATCGAGACGATGGATTTGACTGCGGTCTTTGCGCCCACAGGAACAGAATACACTCATACAAAAAGGCGTCGTCCTCAGCTTTTAATCAGCCATTTCCAATGTCTAAGTACTACTATATGTGAGCAGAAAGACCACTTGAGTAGAGATGAAAATCAAGAAAATGTGGTTGCAGGGGGTGCGTGCATGTCGCGCGCGGTTGCGCTGCCGCCGTTCGTATGCCTTATATGTTGGGCGTTTTGTTCTGCAGCTCCAGCCATAATACTTCAGCGCAGAAACACCGAGCTTTTAGCATGTGCAATTTTGATCTTCAAAAAACATATAAATTGCGCCTATTCCAAAAACCATTTGAGTTCCTCAAAATTCAGTGCAACTACATCATTATCAAGGGATTTGACCCAGTGACTATCCAAAGTGGAAGGCTACGGCTTGCTGTAATGCAGAAATTGCGATAAATTGCATTTGAAGGATGTTTCGTAAGTGCCGCAAGTTCTTAGCCCAAAAATAATTAACTTAGACCCATGAATTTCTAGTAGGAGTGTGGGGCTACCTGCCCCTGATTTGTTATGGTACAAAAGTTGCGATAATTTGCATTTGAAGGATATTCCATAAGTGAAGTGACTAGTTGACTAACTGATCTGACTCAGTAGCATAGGAGTGTCAGCGTAGTGGGTGAAAGTCACGATTGTCGGAATTCTGGGAAAGGGTTCAATTTTTTCCGCTTTATAATGTCTTGGACAGATTGCCAGCATAGGCAAATGCAGAATGATCCTTTGCTTTGTGAAAGAACTTGCTTAAACCAGTTATCGAAGAATGATTTTCGTTTTTAAGCAAACTTTTTTGACATTAGTAAGGAAAGGCGTCGTAGCAGGAAACGGGACATAGAGTTTGCTCAGAGCTTTGTTCACGTGTTAAATGCAATGCAATATTCTAATAAAGAAGGGATATTTATCAGTGCCATATGTGATGTATTTTATGCTATTTCCATAGCATTGAATGTTGAATTTTATTCTTTCTTTCCTATGCGAAGTGCCTCTGAATGTAGACTTCTGAGCGCTTACTCGAGCAAAGAGTACAAAGATGAATTCAGTCGCAACATATCAGTAGCGCTTAATTCTGCGATCAGCAAAAGTCGACGCTCTTTTCCCATCTACGAATCTTGCATACACAAGGCTCTTTGATTGAGAGCAAAACAATCAAGAAGGCTTGAAGGCAGCGTCCCAGCCAAAAGACAGGTGCCGGCTTTTGTGGTTCTGTTAAAATAGACCCTACCGAAGCGATGATCAAAGTTCGGAGCGAAAAAGGGGGTCTACCAAGCCAGAAATTTGCTCCGAAAGTGGCCCAGACGGTAGGCCTGGACGCCGCCCCACGATTTCGAACTGCAAGGCCAGAGCACGCATAGCGCACACAATCATGAGCGCAGGGTCTCGCAACGACTCTGCGCCTCTACCTTGCATCTCGTCCAAGCCTACTGTAAGATCCGAGCTAATTGCGAAGCGATTTGTAGACTTCGTAGACCCCCTTTCGCGCTGCAAACCTCTGTCGTCGATTAGTTAGGGGTTTACTATTACATTACTACCAAAGCCAGGTATCCCCTAGTCTGTGGGATGCTGCCTTTTAGAGGAAAAGGAACGTGAAATAATAAGCAAATATAAAATCCCTATCAATTCCATCTCTGCTATTCAAAGCCCTTTATCAAAACTTTCGAAGGGTCGAGTCTTACGGGTTCAATCGCAAGGATTGCTGAGTCAAATCAGCGGATTGTAGTTCCTCTACTGTGAAATGATACAAAGACACCAATCAGCAAGGATTCCTTTCGAACGAGCTTTAGCAAGTTTGCGTTCTGGTTGTCACAAAGAAGAAAAGAAATTCTCAGCTTTTTCACAAGATATAGATATATCACGTTCTACACCATACGGACACTCCACGAATGATAGAATTCCGAATATGGAAATCGTCCGTTGATTTTTAGTAAGGAAACAAACAGTTTCCAATATAGTTTGCTAAGTGCTGTGGAAACATTCAAATCAGGAGTTTGGCGTTTCAATATATGATTTGCGTGAGAGATGCTGTTTGGGAACTCTGAAATGATGGGGTACCAATGTATGCATGAAAACTCATAAAATTTCTACTGAACGTATAACACCGTTGCACTGAAAATAGCAGAGACTTTCCAAAGTAGATGCAGCAACTGCAAACATGGAAAATCTTTGCTTAAATACTGTCATAAAAAGTCACTTTCACCTCTCAGATATCTGCTCTTATCAAACATACAACAAAACCACGGTAATTGATGTGTCCAGTACAGTGTTGTCATGGCTGGCACACATATCATACCATCACTGCACCTACTACGAAACTTGGAAATGAAATCTGGCATATCTAGGTACCTGCAAGTGTTTCCGATGCTTACATTCACATCTTGAGGAGGTGGCCAAGAAATGTATGCAACTTATTATCAGTTTAAAAAGGTTATAAATTCGGTATTTTGGAGTAATCTAAATTTTGTCATCTACCCCATGCTCCCGTTGTACTTGCTTCTGATTCTGTCAGAGATTAAACCATCTAATTTGTGATTAGATAATTTTCGCGATATTTGGAATTAGTTTTGGCAAGTCAATTCAATTCAATTACTCAATTATTTCCGAGAGTATGCTTCAATGGTTCTATGGAATGCGGTTTAAGCTACCAAAGCCAATAAACGATTGCTGTTATCTGTAACCGAACATAAGCGGCTTAACTACTTGAATTATGTTTTTTTGTTTTCTTCTTGATGCACAAACGATTGCGTTTGTCTAGAGTATCGTGTTAAATAGTGATTTTGAGCAAATAGTGAACCATATAGTGAATTAGTATTGAATGCCAGCAGGGGTATAAGCTTAGGGGGGTGCGTTAGCAATAACAGATAGACCAGAAAGAGCAGATCTGCAAAAAACAGACCAGAGCAAGCCTCACAAAACTATTTGGCAAGGAAATGTCAGGTTTCCAATTTCCCTTTGAGAACTTCGCAGTCATCAGTACTAAAGAATTCGCAAATCAACTGTGACTCTAACTTGATTGGAACTTCACGTATTTTCATTAAGAGTCAGATTGAAAAATACGTATAACATCTTTTACTGGTTTATCTGATATAGAGGCACTGTCTCCGCGAGTCTGCCATTATCCGGGTCGCGATGAGTGTGGTGGTTGGTAAGCTTTAGTGTAGTTTAGGCGGATAGGTGGCCAGGGTCAAGCGAGGAGCGGCACTTTACGCTGTTTACCCCCCCCCCCTCTAACTGCAGTCTCAATAAGACCCCTTGAACTGTACACCTAAGACAGCATTACTTAAAGGCCCTATCAAACATCCAACATGATTAGCATTTTTTCAAAAACGAATCAACCACCTGTTTTTTCTCAAGACAAAACACTACTCCTTCTTTTCCACTTCAAAAATCCCGCTTCAAAAGACTTCCAAACTGTGGAATTAGAAGCTAGCCAGAATCTCGTTTTTTCCATTTTTCGCTTTTGATGGTTGTATTTTCACCAGATATTACTCGGAGCTAGGAAGATGAATCAAGCCCAAATCACTCTTGTGAAGTCTACGAAATTTAAGTTATCGATTATCTGAGTATGTTTCGCTAAAAATGTGTTTTTGATGTAGTTAATAAGGTGTGGCACAATCCCTCAAAAGCTGTGGCAGCCACACCTTTTAGAGGTTCCGCCATACCCCATTAACTACATTAACTACATCAAAAACACATTTTTAGCACTTAGACAAATCGATAGCCTAAATCTCGTAGATTTCACAAGAGTGATTCGGGCCTGATTCATCTTCCTAGCTCCGAGTAGTGTTTAGTGAAAATACAGCCATCAAAAGCGAAAAGGGAAAAAACGATATTCTGGTTGGCTTCTAACCACAATTTGCAGGTCCTTTGAAGCGGGATTTCTAAGGTGGACAAAGAAGGAGTAGTGCTTTGTCTTGAGTGCAGAAACAGGTAACTAGTTTACCTTTGGAACAAAGCTAATTTGTTGGAAAATGACCATTTCACTTAGATGGGCTACAATCTTGAAACTTCAAAATTCGCACAAACTTTGTCTACAGGGGTCAATTCACATGCTAACTATGGATACAATACTCGTTAAACACAGCACTTGCACAGTTTGTCTCAACCTCCGGCTAGACTCGAACGCAGCTAGCTAGAAGTGAACCAAGCGCAATTTTCAAGGAGTCTTTTGCAACCATCAGTCAGCTCTTCTAGTAAGCCGCCCCTGTTGCTATTGTCCGTTACTACTACTCATTGAATCACAAATGATTTTTTGATATCCACTTTCGTGAATGAGTGCGAGGGCAACTTTAAATTCTTATTTTTGTATCGAGACCTTGTTTTCCTACTAAGAATCTACTCAATCTACTCGTTGTTGACTAGCGCAGCACAAAGTCTTGTGTAAGGGCAGAGTGACTGCGCTAACAAGTAATCCGCTTCACGACAAAATCACGAAAGTGCATTATGTGTCCGGACAATGCTGCCAGAGACAACGCTTTGACGCGACACGTGTCTTGCACAAAATACGCGAAAGCTCAAGCGCATCACATCCTGATGTCCGGACGCAGCTGGAGAGCGTTATCTCGCACTATTTTTGCTATAACCCTACTTGTCTCACGTTATACGTATGAAAATCAGATATACCATTCAAAACTAAAAAAATTTACTACAATTTCTTCAGAGGGTTCAGAACATTAAGGGAGTCAAAATCCTCGACTTCAGCGAAATTTCATTATCATGCTTGCTATCTCAAACCTTCAATTGGGCAAAATACAAAATACATGATGAAAGATGAGATACAAGTGTAATGCGAGACCTCAACGTTCGCAAAGAATCTCGGAATATAGACAGGTAAGGCACGAATAGGAATAGGAGTAACGCGAATATGGCGCGTGAGATATAGTAAATTGTAAAAAAAATAGTGGCTGCATATCGGACTGAATATCGTCGGCTGGTCTTCTCTATTTCCTTAATAGAGGAGGAGGATGTAGTTTCGATCACATATTTCTTCTGAAAGATGGAAGAATGTCCACAGTGGAGTGGAGGAGAAGATGTGAATGGTATCTTACCTTCAAAGGAAAGAATTTAGCTCTTTCCGATCACTTCGTAAGCTCGTACATCTTCACTGAAAACGCAAGATAAAATGTCTACGTGCCTTATCAGCACTTAGAGAGCTTAAGTAAGGGCTATGCGAGCAAAGGGTCAATCCATTCTGGCTTGTGAGAGGACGTCGAAAGCTTTTCCTCGCTCCTTGTCTATTCTTCCGAGATTTTTCCAACATCCAACGGAAGCTTAGGATTTGCCAAAACATATATTGTTGGTTTATCATTAATCCTGAAGCGGGTTTCAGCAGGTCGTCCATGTATAAGCCAGAAAAAGCCAGCCACCAAAACCTTGAAAAAGTGTTATAAAGGTGCGAAAGGAGGAAAATCGGTTAGTGATGAGCCTACCGATTAAGATTGAGGCAAGCGGCTCCGGAAAATTCATTAGGTGTTCGTACTTCCCTTTTTTCCGCTCTGGAGGCACGCATAATGTTGAATCTTGGTTATGGGATTACAAGCCTATGATGATGCAATCATTGGCTGTAATTCTGGGTAACCGCATATAATTCCATTCACAAGGTAGAAGATTTGGTCGCGCTTAAGAGTTCTAGCAGAAGGAGCAGAAGGCATTCTTTCTTCAGATCTTCCCAAAAAGCACTTCCGAATTAGGTGTTTGCTGACGTTAAGGCAAATGATTACTCCGATGCCTCAGACCATGGCCCGGCACGAGCCGGAACCAGGAAGATTTTGAAGCGAAGTTCCCCTTGGTCTCTAAAAATTTGCGAGAAGTCTCTTTGACCCTTTTTGCCTCCTCATTTCTCTCCACTTGCTTTTTTGCCCTTCATTTGGGGTTGGACTGCGGACCAATTCGAAATAAAAGGCACAAAGCCAAAACAAAAAAAAACGAAAAAATTTATACCATCCCTCCTTCATTCTCTACTTCCATTCTCTCACTCTCTACCCCTCCACCTCGCCCTCCTCAACCATCACTGCCAAACGAACGAAAGAAAACAACAGAGAAACAGAGAAACAACAAAGAAATAAGAGAGGGAAACAAAAATAAAAGTGAAGAACGCCGAGCGCTCAGCGAAAGTGAAAGATTCGCGAGTCGGCTTGCTGAAAGGAAGTGTCCGGGCAAGATGGGGGTTTTGGGATTTTAGTGCCATGCGAGAGTGGCTCCCCTCAGACACAACATCGCAGTACGACGTCATAACGCTCAACTTCAAGCAAGAAAAACGACCGAAAAGTGGGGAATCTTACGCCCTTGGGGCGGGGTCCTCGAGCTGTCCGATTTCCTGCTATGCGGCAGAGTACGCATGCCGCCACAGTTAAAATGTAGGGTCCCTCAGCGAATCTGCGTTCTGCCTTGGTGGGAACCGTCGAATTTCAAATTGTGCCCCTTTGGAAAGCGTACGTTCTCGCCGTTTTCGTGCTTCTAATGTGGATTTTCGGATTCAGCGTTGCGGATAACCCCCGGTAAGTGGATTTCTTGGAAATCGAGTTTTTGCCCGGACACTGCCTTCGAGAGCGCGCCCAGCGATCGGAGCGCCAATGGAAATCTTTTGAGGGCTATAAAACAGCGGCGGCGTGGCGTTATGGAGCAAAGCTACGCCGCATTCGCCTGCGGTATATCCTGAGGGTCCTTTGCGTTGTGTCGCTCTTAATTGCACCCGCAGAGGAGCTAGCGTCACCCAGCGGATTGAGTCATTCTCAAAATTTTTGTAGAGAGACCAAAATGCGGAAGTTAAACGAATTTTGAGGATGAAAAAATAGATTCTGAGAAAGAAGTGTTTGAGAGTACCACCTAAGGGAAAATAAAAGCTTGGAAAGTCACTAACGAAAATTTTCCGTCCCTTTTCTCTACTAATTCTCGTGTTACACTCAAAATCAGTCTTTTATTCTTATCCAAGATTCAGCCTTTGCATCCGTAAAACTCATCTATTTTTCGATTTTAAATACCTTTATTGCATCCATGCAGTTTGGACATCTTCTCAAGCAATAGAATAGGGAATGGCTCGTCGTCAGGAGCGGCGTACTCCTGCGGCTGCAATTAAAGACGATTCAACTCAAGTGGCCCTCAGCATATACCGCAGGGGAGTGCGGCGCTACTTTGTTCCATAACGCCTGCCCCCCTAAAACAGCCAAGGGAAAAAAATTATGAAAACGTTTTTGCTTTGTATGGAAACTCGGATAACGGGCGAAGATACAGTTTATGTGAAAAGTATGAAAAATTATGTGAGCAAAGTCAGTTCCAGCTCAGGGTTGTTTCATACTGCAGTCGCTGCAGTAGCTGCAGTTATATTGGGGCGGGCAAAAGATATCGATCGATCGACTGCCGTCGCTGCAGCGACTGCAGTATGAAGAGCCTCAGCTGGCACTTAGCTGGAACCGTTCCAGCTACTTTGGAATAAACTTAAGCACGGCTCCCATAAATTTTTGAGCCATTGTTTGAGCCCCTTCACGCGCATGTTAAACCAGATTTGGGGTAGAGGATTATATGTCGCCGAAATGGGGCGAAGCCCGCAGCCATTTGCAACAAATAACACCCTTTCACATGCATGGAGGTGCACTTTTTCGAAGTCCGCGCGGGACCCTGCTACATTCGGTGATATGTAATCCTTCCCCCAAATTCGTGGGTGGAAGACATTAGGTCGCCGATAGGCTCCACCCACACAGCCAGCATGAGGAAGTAATGGTCAGGGCGCGAGATTTGTTGCAAATGTCCGCGCGGACCCGCTCATAAACAGCATACTAAGACTTTCTGCTGCGAATGCTTCCAAGAATCATGAGCAGTGTATGAATCAGTTGTGGATATACAATAACTAGCAGCAAAGTAGGCAATCTTGCATCAAAATTTGGGGATTTGTTGCAAAAATACAACGTTCGCTTGCCTACAGCACAATACAGTTGTAGGTAATACTAAAAGGTATGACTGTTCTCCCGAATATATATATGTAATGTATGACTGTATGGTTTGTAAATGTGAATGTAAGATGTATAGTTTCGAGGAACTCGTTGAAATGGAAAAATCGCGAACTCAAAGTTGATGCATGATTTTCCAACTTAATGATAAGAAGTACTGGGCGATGTTTGGCAATTTCTCTCAATCGTTCACCAGATAATTAGAAACTAATGTGTTTACATCGGGTAGAGGATGTGTCACTAAAAAAAAGGAGGTCCCGGGTATGCATAGGAGGGGCGCATTGTTACAGCTGTCCGCGCGAAACCTCTCTTTCGGCGACGTATGGTGACAAAATGGTACGGACAAGCAGCCTCCTTTTTTCCATCGTTCAGATGGAAAACTAGACGGAAAATGATCTGATTGCTCAGTATGATGGAGCTCATCAAGATTTACAACACATACATGTCTTTTCTTACAAAACATGCAACATAAACAGTTCAGAGAATTTTCATCAAGAGAAGTTCAAAATTGGCGGAGTTACAACGGTGCGAACAACATTTTTTTTTATACGCGAAAATCTTCTTTAGGGTTCTTTTTTTAAACCAAACCACAGATAATTTCAACGTGTAAACAAGTCATTGTATCAGGTCGTTCCGAATGTATTTTCGCTTCTTTAAACACGCACAGTCCGCGGAGAAATTTCTACATAAGCTCGGAAGCATTGAGCACTCGATGCAGTTCTTCATGCTCTTTCAAGCGGCTGTCTTTATATTGCAGTTGAGGCAACGAGCTCCCACAAAATTATTATAAACTCGACCCATGCTTTAAGGTCAAGTTCCGCTATTTTTCTAAATTCTTGTACTGATTCCCCTGAAATCCAAATAAACTATGGATAAAGCAAAACTTCATACAATACAAAACAATTTTGTTTCCCTTCTTAGAGCTCTCCATAATTTTTTGATAGAATTTCAACATCATAAAGTTCTAGCAGACCCATACCAGACGCAGACTCGTCAAACTCTATAATTTCTCGATTTTTGACACATTCAAAAGCGCATTAAAATTCAGCACCAATTTCACAACAAGTGAGCATCTCAGGGTTTGAAATATCGGATCTTGAATCTGCCGGGTACAGCTTGATATGCCTTCAAAAACATGAATCTTGTCGATGTTATCCTCCAAGAATTTTTGGATGATCAGGAACAAAAACAATTTGAAAGATGAGAAAGTGCTGCATATAGCACCAAGTTGCTGCCGGGTCATGTTCTTTCTTCGAGCTTTTAGTTGACCAAATATAGAATTTTATAGCATCAAAAAATAATTTTGTAAATTCCGAAAAGTAAGCTACGGAGAAGGCATGTTCTATCTCCTTAACCAAAGCTTAATCGGACTTCTTTGTCAATCAGTACAAGAATTTAGAAACATAGCTGAACCTAATCTTGACAACAACTCGCAGTTCAAAGTAATTTTCTGAGAGCTCGTTGCTTCAACTGCAATATAAAGATGAAAATCTGAAAGAGCATGAAAAACTGCAGAATGCTATCAAGATCTCAAATGCTACCAAGAGCTTCTATCAGAATTTTTTCTGCAGACTGTAGCGGTTGTTAAAAGCGAAAACAATTTCGGGGCGACCTAATACAAAGCTCATAAAAAATGTATTCTATTTATGGTTACACTAGAAAAAACTTGAGTTCAAATTTTATTTTGACCTTTCCACACCTTCTTTCAAGCCAAATTTCTCCATATGGAAACCGATCCAAACAAACTAACACCTAATCACCACAGAAGGTGCGCTTTTCAATCCATTCTTAAAATTCCCAGGATTTTTCGAACTTCCTCATATACAACTTAATTTTTCTTTCTTCTCCTTCTCCCTTGAAAGCTCACACTTATCAGTGAGCAGCAAAGGCACTATTACAAAGTAAATGGTTTTCTCTATTTAGCAGAACTAACATATGTTAGTGCAAATCCGTCGAGAAAGCAAGAAGTTATGATTTTTCAGAAGTGCAAACGAACTTTTGCACCAATCTAATAATCTATTAGGTTGTACCGAAAGTTCGCTCGCACAATTTTCAAAAATTCATAACTCTTTAATTTCTCAACGAATTTACGATCCAAATTTTGCATCAGAGAGGAGCTCATGCTCTTTGCATTTGTACCTGAACTGTTCGTTAATGCCTACAAACGAAGGAGATAGAGGCTCAAAACCAAAATCACTCAAATTTTGAATTTTTTCGTGTAAGGTCATAAAAAATCGGAAACTTGCAGTAAAAATCGGAGCAATCGGTATTGAAAGTTCTTTCACAAGCTCCTTCTAACAGTGTAAAGTTTGCGCTGATTGAGCGTCTCTATGAAAAGTTATGATTTCCCTGAAAAATATCAAAATAAATCAAATTCGCCCTTTTGTATCGCTTGCTCGAAAATCGTAACTTTTCATAAACATGCTCAATCGGCGCAAACTTTGCACAGTCAGAAAGAGCAGCCAAAATAGCCTACAATGTTGACAGCTCCGATTTTTACTGCAAGTTTCCGATTTTTTATGACCTTACATGAAAAATTCAAATTTTGAGTGATTTTGGTTTTGAGCTTCTATCTCCTTCGTTCGTATACATTAGCGAACAGTTCAGATAGAAAAGCAAAGAGCATGAGTTCCTCTCTTATGCAAATACAAATTCGTTGGGAATTTAAAGAGTTATGAATTTTTGAAAATGGTGCGAACGAACTTTCGGTACAACCTAATATTTATATTAGGTCGTTCGAAAGTTCTTTCCGTTTTTTCAACCTATCATAAAAACACGTGGAATGAAGATAGGGAAACGCTTCAAGCATTTTCCGACGCAGCTTTTCTTCCTCTTTTCAAACCTACTCCTGTGCCGCGTGCTCTTGTGATCAGTGAGATAATGGCCGAAATTTCGAAACCCATGGTTTTTACCATGTCCAACTTTGGCAATTTTTCACATTCTTCATTTTCAACTCTTGGAAAAGCTTTGATAGCATTCAGATAGAGTGAACAAAATGCAATACAATTTAATTTTTTGGTAATTTTAAATGGCTTTTCAGAATTTTCGAGATAACTTTTCCAGAAGTCTTCATTTTCTCAAAGTCACAAAACACAAAAACGCTCCGAACACTAATAAACCTTCGGCTTCCGACACTTTCGAGAGTCGTTTATGATTGTCCACTATTTTTACAAAGTAAATGAGTGTTTACCGCTACGAAATATAAGATTTCGCATTTCACATGTATACCCTTAGGCGGATTCAAAATCAAGAATTATGGAAATTTTATCGCCAAAACCCCCCACAAATTGGGAAGAAAAACCCTCAGCAGAAAGAGAAGGAAAAGTTGTATTTAATGGCACCTTAGTTATGCGCCGTTTTACGTTCCGTGGTTCTTGGCATCACCAAAAGTGGAATTTGATAACATCAGAAAGATAATTCTAAAAATTTTTGAGGCTAGCTATTCCATACAGAAAAATTGCATTGAATTGCACTTTTTCTACTCTATCTGAATGCTACAAAGCTTTTCCAGAAGTCAAAAAAGAAGATTGTGAAAAATTGCCAAAGTTGGACATGGTAAAAATCATGGGTTCGAAATTTCGGTCATTATCTCACTGATCACAAGAGCACGCGGCACAGGAGTAGGACATTTGAAAAGAGGAAGAAAAGCTGCGTCGGAAAATGCTTGAAGCGTTTCCCTATCTTCATTCCACGTGTTTTTTATGACAGGTTGAAAAAACGGAAAGAACTTTCGGAACTACCTGATATGTAATACCAGTCCAAAGCGCCGCTTCGCGGCGCTTTGGACTGGCTGTGTGTGCGAAGTAGGACATGTTCTAAAGTTAGAATTTTGGAGTTTGTGGCCTACCTTTTTCTAGCAAAACGTGTAACATTAGTCATTGAAGCACGCATAGTTTTATGTAGAGAGCACTGATTAGTCGTAATTTAGTTCCTAGCGTGCACTCATTCCCGCAAATCCATAAAAAGGACCGTAAGTTTTGCTATGTAGATTTACCGTTTTCCCATGCTGAAGTTCTTAGCCAATCTCTCCTCCTCTTCCCAGAAGATTAGAGAAGAATAGAGCAGAGATTGAATAAATGTATTTTTTGGCAGAACCTTCTATTAGAAATTATTTGTCTCCCAAAGCTTTTCCTCTGGATAAAGTCTTTAACCTATCTTGCTCTACATAGTCTTCGGTCTGGCCCTAGTTTGGGATTTTCCACCTGTGAGTTGTCTTAATCGCAATGTGTTGCCTCAGAGTTTCGCATCTGAGATATTTACTCTTTGCCATGAGTTTCCAACCCCCTCAGAGTCCCACACTCCGATCTGACCCGCAGGTTCCACACTTCCAAGGACAAAATGCACCTCCGTTACTGTTCAGTTATGATAATGGAATTACATTGAAGTTTCCTCCGACTTCCATTCTTATGAATAGGATAAGTGCTTTTATCCTTTCCCGAGTTGTAGCACATACTTTGGGCTCTTCATTGTCAAAAGACTCCAGTCATCCAGGTTTTTGGAATCCAGACACCCTTTCTTTTCTCGTAAGTACCCTATGAAAGTGTTCACAATTCTTCTCCATGCACAAAAATTCCCTGGCAAAAACCAAATTCGTCTCTCTGTTATGGTTGTTTTCTAGTCCACGATATAGTACCTTTGGATTCAATCCGTAGCTCGACTACCTTTTTCAAAAAACAGGTGATAGTTGTCTGATAAGCAAATTTTGTACAAAAGTAAGCATTTGTGCGGATGTGTGAGATGTGCAAACTTTTGGAAAGCGTTGGATTTGTATATTTATTCGAAGAATTTTCCTGGTTTCTCTACTTTGAGAAATGACAGTTCATTTCACTTTTGAAGAATAGATAATAGCAATTTGTTAAGCAAA
This sequence comes from Cylicocyclus nassatus, assembly GCA_958299035.1. Taxonomy (NCBI): domain Eukaryota; kingdom Metazoa; phylum Nematoda; class Chromadorea; order Rhabditida; family Strongylidae; genus Cylicocyclus; species Cylicocyclus nassatus. Next base: position 41,786,884 of record CATQJL010000223.1, on the reverse strand, counting down.
TTTCGTACAAAACTGTAATTGAAGATTGAACTTTACGTCTACGTAAATCTTTGAGAGGCACTGACATTGTGAGAGTTTCCGAGAAAGTGGTTAAATTTTCAAGCTGGAAAATTAACAGCTCGATATTTCACTTTTGCACTGCTAATAGTCGCTAGATGAGCAATTCATACTAAGACTCTCAAAATCGCGTCAAATGGAAACGTATAAACAGGGAGGCGAGTGATTTGAGCTAGCTCAGGCTTGATTTTGAAAATCATAGAAAAGTCGGTAGAGGACTGTGCTTAAGAGTTCGAAGAATCTCTAATAGGATTCCAAGCGAAAGGATATGACATAAGAAATATTTGATTGGTACTTTTATCGATACATGTTTCCTGAAACCATTATCTGGCTGTAATTTAGCATGAAAATGCTTCTATGAACAAATTCAGTCTGTGAATTGTGAAAGATTGTTTTCGCTGATGGGAGACACATGAGATATCTTGGGGGAAAATTGCTGAGACAATCTTTTCTCTTTGAAACATAAGATCGAATAATACTCTACAGATGGTATATGGTGTATGCAACAGCCCGAGAAGCAATTTGCAACTGGGAACTCCAGAGTAATAGAGTTGGAGAAATCAAAAAAGGAGGTTCAATGTTTTGACTGAAGCAAACGCAGTGATTTTCTTTTGAAATCGCTTTTCTGCGTGAAACCTGTTGATGAAGCCAGGATATATTGACTACTATTGCACTCGAAACTTTAGAAACTCATACCTTCGCTATGTTACTTGAAAGCGAGATTAAGATCTGGGTTGATACTCCAGAACAATTGAAAAAAAAACTGTAGCAAATCGGCAGAAGATTCTAATAATGAAATAATGTATGTTGGTGGCTTGAAGCGCAGATGGAGTAATGCAGAGAGACTGATCAGCCTACATGTATTCTAGACTGTATTGTACCCGCAGCCATCATACCGGCTTGTGTTTTTTAGAAGCTCTTCAGAGCAAGCATTTGTTTACTGAGTATATGGCCGTCGGGTGAATGCCAAAAATCACTTCTTGATCGCTCTTCGGAGCCGACAAACGCGCTGACTCATATGGGGGTGCTTGCGCTTTATATAGAGTAGGATATAGAACTCAAAACTGTGAGTTTGGAGGCTATGTGCGTTATACGCGCGCCGCTCAACCGATTCAGCTGAAACTTTGCACACATATGTTTTCGACCCTTGCGCAGATGATAGGCTCTTTTTGCGGCAATTCGTTGGGTCCTTCTATGATATTGATTTGTTTACGTTTTCCAAGGAATTAAAGGCTTATCATGTTCAATAGTATTTTCCCATAATCATGAAAGGAGGGCGGTAAAGCTCATTTTCACCTCAGGATCACGAGGATGCGGTTTCGAAGCGGATGCCCCAGGGTAAGTTTCCATAATATACAGGGTGTCCCATAAAAATGTTAACACTGTTTGATCGTTAAAAACTCCCCTTGCTTTCAAGTCTTTCGCCGAGCTTCAGGTACCATTTTGTAGAGCGAGGAAAAACTTAGATTTGAGCGTATCGAGCGAATCATCTAACCTTCCTCGTTACTGTAGAGTTACGGTAGGAAATTTGACAAAGATTTTAGACTATTAAAGCCCATTTTCTGCTTTGAAACAGAGCCAAACAAGCCAAAATCTCTTGTACTATGGTAATGAAAGCCGCTGATTTCGGATATGAAATTTTCATTTCATTATGATACTTCTTTTCAAAGTTATCCTAGGTAAGCGTAATAACTGACTTCCCAGCATGTGTCAAAAATGTGATTACACCGTCGAAAAAGCTGAAAACACTCGCAAAAGTTGTGTAGTAAAATCAGCGTGCGCGAAAACCCTAGTACACGATTTTTCAGATTTTTTGAAAAAATTTTTGTCAGAGGGCATATTTCATGACGGTTCCACATGCTGGAATTTCCTACCGTAATTCTACAGTAACGAGGAGCGTTAGATGATTCGCTCGATACGCTCAAATCTAAGTTTATCCTCGCTCTACAGACTGGTACCTAAAGCTCGGCGAAAGACTTGAAAGCAAGGGAGTTATTAACGATCAAACAGTGTTAACATTTTTTTTGGGACACCCTGTATAGGGGGAGGGGTGAGGGGGAGGGGGGGGGGAGGGGCTTTCAGTGCAGGTGAACGGAACAAGACCTGGGCTGGACCGGGAAAGCCAACTAGTAGTAATGGGCAAGATGTAATGTATAAAACAACGTAATTAATATAGTTTATATACATACGAATATCACAGTCATTCAGCAGTTTTCCTGAACACGAGTAGTTCCGAGCCAGATAGGATTCCCATTCGTCCACCTTCTACAATTTTCTGCACTGTGCCGGCAAGAAAGATAGCGTTGAATTTGGAAAATCCTTTTGGAAGAATTCTCAGGTGCTGGCCAAAGCGTATGAGTCTCTCTGAAAGAATGGCATCTACTTGACCCTTTTAGAGCAAATAGTCATTGACTGCTCAGTCTTCAGCAATCTATTGATTTGTGGTTTACTCACTGATCATTGCACTCTCGACAAGCCACATAAAGAAGGGTGAGTGCGAAAAACAGAAATGGAATGGACTACCATTTGTGAGAGAAAGGTCTTCTCTTTCCTCCAGCAGAAGACCATGCCTAGGAAAAATAGCAGTTTAGTATTAATGTTACTAAGAACTTGTGCTTCCATATAAATTTCTTACCTAGATGCTGCATTCAGAAGCTCTTCACGAGTGTGTAGAGATGGCATACCACAGGCATACTCTAGTCCTTCAATGATCTGCAATTTGCAAATTCCAAACCCAAAATGTGAGTAATAAGACTTCTTGTTTACCTCGATGTGCAATGGGTTTTTCTCGTCATATCTATCAGTCTTAATCAAATCATACACCAAAAATTTCCCACCAGGTTTCAATATTCGCGATACCTAAAATCAGCTAATATTTGGGTATGCTCGATTTCCACGCAATCCGACCTCCTTCATCACAGAATCCAACTCGCGAAAATATTTGAGGGAATAAATTGCGTAAGCAGCATCTTTGGAACTATCTTCCAGTGGCATGTCATAACAGTCACCCTCTATCAAGCGACATTTGGAATGAATTCCAAGCCTATGAAACTCGGCGTTGCCTATAAAGGAATTATCAATTTTTTCTGGGCACATTGGAAGGAGAATATCCAAAAATTCTCCCAAAGTGAAAATAATTTTCCCCCTGATTAGATGTTTATTCACAGGTCAGCGTAATGCTTGCAAATTGAGGAAAAACTGCAAATTTCATCTTTAACCCCTGTGAGTAATCAAGTCCAAAAATGGATAAAAATATGATCTACTTAGTGCTTTCGGCTTATAAAGACATTAAACTTCAACATCGTTCAGTGCTATCTAGTACAGAATTACGCTGGTTTAGGGAATGGTGCTAAAACTCCAACTTCTTTGGGACAACGAGCTTGGCGGTGCACCCTCTTTCGAAAACAAAAAATTTTTACTGCAGCAGGTCAAGGATTAGTTGCCATCTAATTCAATAAATAACTCGATTGATAGTGTGATCTAATGACGCACAAACTTTCGCACTTCCGACTCACCGATCTCTACTTCATTGGCAGCGATAGTGATACCCGTCAGATCGGCGCCAGTAGATGCAAGATCCTTGATGACACCACCGATGCCACATCCTATATCTGCGCAAGATTTTCCCTCTTTTAAGCCAAGTCGTTCGCCAATCTTCCTGGACAGAGAAGTATTGGGTACGCAATGAGTTTCCAAACACCAACCTATGTAGATCTGCAAGTGCTTCTTCCAATGTCATACTTGTCTTCCTAGGTGGGGCGAAATGGAAGTTGCCTAAATTTTCTGGGAATTTTGGCAGATACCATATATCCAGCTTTTTTTCTGTATACGTTTTAAATGGCTTTGCAAAAAAATCAAAGAACAAATTTTTGAGGTGTTGTTCGCGAGAAAAAAGAGTTTTCTGATTAATATTTTTTTCACCGTGTGCAATCAAGAGCATAGAAACTTATTAATCACAACATACAAATGTTGCTCTCGGACTCTAGATGAAGTCGTTTAGCTTTTAGAGAGTGATTTCGTTTGACTGAAAAAAACTGGAACCATCTACTGGCATCGGGCTTCTTGCAATATGTAAGAGAAATTGTACAAAGTTTAAAAACGATTTTGAAACACAGTAACAAGAATATTACTGTGTTAGAGACCATGACATGATGTAATAAGAATTAGCAAGTTTTTGGCTGGCTACGTGGCTCACCTCCAAAGTATTCGTCGATTACGGTAGACATTACCGAGTAATAATGAGATGTAACAGCGGAGTGATCTCCACTTTGCTTTGCTTCTTCGAATAGTTTATCATGTTGTTCGGCGAAATCTATCTGAAAAGTCTTGAGTTCAGTAAGAGATACGTAGTAGAAAAAGTTGATTAAAAAACTTTCGTTTAGTTTTAGTATGATCAAGGAAATTTTTCTATCGCCCATTCTGTTGGCTTCCGTTTCTTGGTCTAGAAAAGAAGAAAACTAAAAAGGGTCATTTTATATCCCATTTATCATTTATACAAAACCAGCTGTTGCAAATTGCTGGCTGTTCTACAGCCGACAATTTTCCACTTTGCATTCGACATGATTGCTAACGCTTGCGTTGAAATCTTTCTAAGCTGAATAAACGGAAACATACAGGAAGAGCTTTAGGATCATTTCAGTGGCTCATGTACACAAAGAACATTCAAAATGTGTTCTCGATATTTCGTTCAGGTAGGACGTATGCGTCAAATACGATGATGCAAAATGGTGCAAGTTTTTTTAATTGGTTTCTCAAATTTTTTAGTTCGCAAAGTAACACCCAATTCCGGAGCTATTACGTCATTTAGTTTCTATGAATTCTAAGTAAGATTGAGTCAAGATAACAACAAGAGTCCCTTTTTTCATTTGCTTGTAATTTCGCGAACAACCTTGATCAAGGCATGAACCTCATTGTAGGAGTCACCACTTAGCGTATTGACCTTCGTTTGCGAGGCAAGTTAGCGAGCAAGGAGCATCTAGCAAAAGAGTCTAGTGCTGAGTGTCAGCATATTATGTGCGACATCCCAAATGAAGTGATTTCGGTCTGTAAAAATTGAGAATTTTGAGCACTGCCATTCACAAACCTTTTTTTGGACATGCTCTAGCAATTTGATTGGATGCCTGTGGATGCAACAAAATAGTGGTGGATCGGATAAAATAGTGAAAAACCTACGATGACCCAAATCGTCATCGACGATCGGGTCAAGGAGAGCGATACTCTACATAGCGCAACACCTAAACCGATTTCACCGGGATTAACCAGAATCACCTGACTCTAAATATTGCAAGAATATGTTAATAAAAGGTACAACTCATTGCCTGAATGGTTTTTCTTACATAACTTACCAAATCGTGCCTTCGAAAATGCATAAGTAGTTTCAAATAGTTTCGTTTCATGTCGACAGCCATTTTCGACTGTTTCTACCTGAAAGAAGTGTTCTTGGATAGATGTGAGTGTAAATTTCCGGAAGCAATGGATTATAGAAAGATAGGGCAGAAGTATTCGCTGGACACATGGATGACCGTGCCAGGTGGGCGGACCAGTGAATGAGTGCATCTCGGCCCTGACCATCTCGCGCATTCTTAGCGGATGTAAGGAATATGCATTCGGAGTGAATTTTGAATGTGAATGTGCGGAACAGTCTAACATCAGTTTACTCTCAAAAAGCTGAAAATTCACTGTTCAGAAAATTGCGCGTTTTTGCTCTAGAATATGAAGTAAAAAATGGAGAGCAGCCGCATTTCATTTTGGTATAAGCGAGATCGTTTATTTGTGAGATCTGCTACCCTTATAGGCACATACACCATCCTGCAGGTTTTTTTGGAAAACTGTGACAAGGAAAAAATTCGAAACAATCAGTGAAGCTGACAAGAGAGAAATAATTTGCCGAATTGTCTGCCATTGCCCACAAATCTAGAAAGGAAGATGAATGTTAGGAGTACCCGCAATATTTCATACATAAAAAAAACATGTTTAAATGCAGCCTCGGCAAACGTTTGCATTTTAGTCTGGTTCAAAATTATTTAAATGAGGAGAAAAAGTAAAAGTGAGGCTTTTGTAAGCTAGTAGACGTAGCAGAGTGAGATTCTAATCAGAAATCCATGAGTGGATCTTATGGTATGAAACAACTGTTCGAAAGTCATGACAGTGCCATTCTTCTAAAAATTACCTCAAATCAGGTAAGAATCCTAAAGGCAGTGGTAAGAATTTGCGCAGATATGAGATTTTACTGATGAGCAGAACTATATTCTATTACAGATTTTATGCATTATTCTTCTGAGTTGAAATTATTCGCAACTCGCTTGCAATCAGTATGAAACTTTGAAACAGGATGAAATTATCTACAACAAATTGGAAACTGAAACCATTCACTTGTTAGCAATCAGGCAGCAGAGGAATTGAAAACCTCAATACAGTGCACTAATTTGGCGCTTTACAGAAATGAAATGCTTCCCTAAAGTAACAGATGAAATTTACAAAGAGATGGTGCCGCAGAAGATCTTCATTTTAAAACTGTCCGTGCCAGTAGGGTTATGCGAACACAATGGAGAGACAGAAATTCATTTCTGATTTTGTATGTTTGATTATACGACATCGCACCAATGTAACTAAATAAAAAAAATTGTTTTCACAAATGGCTTTCGTTCAGCATCATGTGCTCAATCAATGTTATCAGAAACATCTATGTTTGGATGTTATTTTTAGTCACGAACATGAGGATAGAAGATGCGGTATTGTGATATCTGTAGGCCAAAGTTTTGAGAACTTATCTGCGTTTTCAACTTTTACGACACTAAGCACAAAGATAGTATTTTAATAGTAAAAGCGGTGCTCTAACAATATTATTTTTCCTTATAGTCAATTCCTATGAACATTTTGTCGTAGCCATCGTCGTCGGAATTCCATCAAAAAAGGTGGATTTGCAATCAAACTTACATATTTTTTGGCCTTTCTTCATGAATCTCTGTTTGGAAGTTTGTTTCAGGCTATGCATCTCACTTTTAACACCTTCGTGAGCGCCAAGTGGAAAATGGGACAGCTTTTTACTGTCTCGGATAGTTTTTACAGTGGCACACGGTGCGTGATACTCCCTTAGTAATCGTTCGGACAATCCTATAGATGTTCGTTGCGGAGCTTAAGAAGAAGTAGGCCTTCCTTAGCTTCTACGGCATAACAAACTCAAAAACTTGGGTCTTAAGATTTTCTTAGCTTTTTCGGACAGCAACATCTATGAACCCACGACTCAGCACGAGTTTTTACTTTCTACATACATTGTATATCATGTACCGATACGCAATGATATGATACTGCTCGCATTTTATGAAAAAAGTACGCAAACTTGCCCGATCCATACGACATCACCTTAGCGTGGCCACATTTCACCTCAAAGTGGACAAATTCTCAATTCAAAGCACCATTCGACTCAACTTGGCGCGATTCATCTTTTAATATATAGAAGTGCCTGTTTGGACACAGTAGAGACTTCCACGAAACGTTGCAATTTTTGCTTACGGTAGTTCACTCAGTGTGTTACTGCACAAATTTAAGGTTTTCGCGAAATTATTTCTTACAGCATATGATCTTTGATGCCAAATCTGTGAGGATATACATAAGTACATCCTCAGAATTCGTCCAAGCCTAAGAGAGAAGGATATTTGGTCGAAGTGGAGTTTCCATATAAAATGTATATTGTTTTATAGACCATGGAAAGATGATTTCAAATCTGCTTTCAAGATCTGCAAAGCGCTTCTGGGAGGGTAACGTTATTGAAGCAAATGTTTAGGGGTCTAACTATAGTAAAAACAGGTGTTGAGATCTTTCCGGCATCTGAAAGGGGTGTGATTAGCATAAATTTGTTATGAAGTGATTGACTGCATAAAGCTCCCTGACAGTAATCGTAGCCTCAGCTGAGCTCACAGACTCCAGCTCTAAAATTCTATTGTAGCATTCAAGATTTTGTTCAAAAAATCCTCATAACTCCCCTTCCAAAAGGCATTATGCAGACATCTAAGGCAGATTTGGAGCGTTCATGCTTTACAAGATAGTGCAGATTTCATGTGGAAGCCTCACTTCGACCAAGTATCCCTCCCTACCAAGGTGGGACTCGGCAGTGGCAGTCAACTGATGCAAACTAGACTGATGCAGACTTATTTCTTGCCTGTCTCTATCAAAAGGCATTCTCTGATTATTTCTTCATTCGCCCTCAAGTGTCCAAGTTTGAGGAATTGCAATTCAGTGCCATAGAAGAGTGCCTTCATGGAAACGCCATTGTTCAAGTACGACGCCATAATGATCCACCAGAAGCAAGAAGAACTGTAGGAAAGTCGATCTGCGGCAGAGTACGCATGCCCCCACAGCCAAAGCGTAAGGTCTTACAGCAACTCTGCATCTCAGCCTTGCGGAAGGCGTCCGAATTCAAGTTGGAAGATTTCAAAAACGCATGCTCTCGCTTTCTAACGTGAATTTTCGGATTCAGCGTTGCGGATAACCTCAAATAAGTGAGTTTGCTAAAAGGACCCTTATCTGGACACTGCCTTTAACATCAGTGTCAGGAGGGTGTTAGACCTGTGAACAATCCTGCTAACCTACGGCATGCGACATTGAATTCAACACCTTGTCACTTAAAGGTAGCCTGTGGTTGTATTGAGTAAGCGCCTTTTATAATTGACGAAATAAAAAAATCAGGATTAAGTGCCGACTAGCTAATGCCGGTAAGGTATAGGCAGGAGTCCTGCATGAAACTCCTCTTATTATTAGAGTTAGTGAGCGAATTCAGTGGTATAGTGGGCGTGGTCCTGCAGACGTATGAGCATGTTAGAGTACTTGTTGAACCTCTATTATAACGCATTAGTTTTTGTACACTCCAGCTATAAAAATGAAAAGCGCATACGTTGACAACGTCGGCAGTGCTCCGCTGGCCATACCGTGGGGAATCGACGATAACATTTGGTATAGGCGTTTCCCATGCGTATTGCGGGCGTGGCCCTGCAGACATTTGAACACGTTGGAAAACTCGTTGAAACTCTACTTTAGAACACTGGTTTTTGTAATCTCTAACTATCAAAAACTGCCACGCGCATACGTTGGCAAACGTCGGCAAAGCTCCGTCCGCTATACTGTGGGGAATAGACGATACACTATGGACTTCGAATGTTTTGTGTGACATCTCCATGCATGTAAGGCGTTAGTTGCCAAAACCGTAAGATTGCAAAGAATGTTACGAAATCGCTTCCCTTTTTATAAACAATAAAAAGTGCGGCACATATAAGACTAGAATGTCTGGTTTCATAAGAGCACTGGATCCCAACCTCATCGCAACCCGTGCACCGTCAATGCTCTTTACTTCTGAGATTAACCCACTATCAGATACTCAGCCATTGTGCATGCCAGTACTACAAATTATGGTACCCAAATAAATTTAGAATAGCTGAAGAAAGAGAATCTTTTTTGAAGGTATCCGTGCTGAAGTATCTGTGCTTAAAAGCAGTGGCTCGGCAAAACCAAACATCTCGAAATTTTGATACGGAAGGTTGCTTGCATCCCAAATATCACAGAGCAGGTCCGAGCCCACTACATGTTCCCCTGCCTAGAAAGGTGCCCCTTAACCCGTGCGCGAAAGCCATTCTTACACGCGCTCGGACGAGTTTGCAGTCCCCTCCCACCGTCAAAGACGGCATGCCGCAATATTGTGAACATAAGAATCTCGCAACGACTCTACGTCTCTAATTATGGCGGTAAGTGGTCCAATTCTCCAAAATCAAACTGAGAACCCCTGAAAAATGTTGGTTTTCAGCATTTTCGTGCTATTCAAGGTGTCTTTCCAAGATCAGCGCTTCGAATTACCCTAGTTGCGAAAAAACTTTAGGTCAGAATTTGCCGAGCTACTGCCTTTAATACAATAGAAAACCAGATATTGGCCGAGCAGGTATGTTGCAATAATAAACATTGTTTTTCTTTGAAGTTAGCAGAAATACAAATCCGAGTGATATAGGCGATTCCCATACGTATGGCGAGCCCTGCAGACATTTTAACACGTTGGAAAACTTGTTAAACCTCCATTTTAAAGCATTAGTTTTTGTGCTCTCTCGGTATCAAAAGCTGCCACAGGGATACGTTGGCTAACGTCGGCAAAGCTCCGCCCGCTATACGGGGAATAGACGATAAGAATTGCGAAAGCCTTTACAAATGCATTGTGCCGCGTAAGGTTTAGGCCATACTGACCAAACCGCCATATCATTATGCACGTGTGAGTACGATTCATACATCACGTACGCCGCTTAATCTGGCTTAGAGGCAGTGTCCGGGCAAGTTGAGAGTTCTGGGATTTTTGTGCGATGCGAAAGTGGCCCTCTTCAGACACAACATTGCGCAAGTGGAGGTCATAACGCTCGACCTAAAGCAAGAAAAACGACCAGAAAGTGGAGAAACTTACGCCTTGGTGCGGGATCCTCCGACTCGTTCGAGCTCCTGCTATGCGCCATGGTACGCATGGCGCCACAGTCATCAAAATCGTAGGGTCCCGCAGCGACTCTGCGTCTCAGCCTGGCGGAACCGTCGAATTTTAAATTGTAACGCTTTGGAAAACGCATTTCTCGCCGTTTTCGCGCTTTCCAAAGTGAACTTTCGGATTCAGCTTTGCGGATAACCCCCGGTAAGTGGATTTTCTAGAAATCGAGTTTCTGCCCGGACACTGCCTTTAAAGGCAATGTCGGGCAAAAACTCGATTTTGAGATTTTATGCTTACCCGGGTCTATTCTTCAAGTCAATCATTCGCACTTGGGCTTTAGCGATGTTAGAACGGCTGTCGGGATCGAGAAGTCCGCTCCGGAAGGTGGGAGCGTGAATTCACAGTGGAGAGGACCCCTCCCACTTGCTGTTTTCCTGATGCGCTAGAGCCCTTTTTTTGCCGATTTCGCTTTTCCAGTATGGATCTCCGGATTCAGCACAGCAGTAAGCCCGTATAAGCACCAAAGTTCAAAATCGAGTTTCGGACACTGATTTCAAACTGTCTCAGGGCAGTCTTGGAGAGGCTCGAGAGTGTCCATCTGGCAAATCATTGGGAAGGTCCTCCACCACGATCAGCGCATCCCACTCTTTTCCGCTTAGCTTCTTAATTTTTAATTCGAACGTTCTCCGAAAGTGGCTACCCTGCCGAAAGTACTAAACATGGTCAAGCTTGGCTCCTTTGAATAACGGGCCGAGAAGTAGTGTAACCGTAACTGTAATTGCGCCGGTTGCGTGTTTTCACAAGAATTGATAGTCTCAAACAATTATAAAACAAATGGGCTAAGCGTTGTTTTGCTTGCTGCTCTTATGCCTTGCGCCTTTCTCTTTTTTACCGCAATGATTCATTCTCTCATAGTAGAGTTGTATGTCTTTCAAAGCGGCTCACTTCAGGATCATCCTATACTTCTTCATCATGTAGAAAACAAAGGTTACTTACGTTATTTTCAAGACGGTTTGTCAATCATCTCGCATTTTCTTCTCAAAACTTGTATGCTTAGCCATCCGAAAAAAATTACGAAATATCGAGACCGAGTGAAGAGATTACGAAAGATGTTATCTTGGTACGACGTCATGTATTCCGTAATGCCTACATTGCCCTCAAAGTCCATAATATCAAGTTTCATTTTCCTCATCTGATAAATGCTTCTTTTTCAATGCGCTCTATTCTGCTGATATAGCATTCGTCTTCTTCTGCCTCCTACTACCTTGACATCGGCAACAGTCCGGATTCTTATTTTTATCACAAAGAGCATAGGTTAGTATACGTAGCTATTATAATCCTGTTGCAGAGGCTCTGATCTAATTTTTCCGTTACTAAACTGATTAGTTCAAAATCGAATCTAACTTCTTTATTGGACTAACGAGCACATCTTGCAGTTCTAATCTACACATTTCAATGTTGAATAACTGCTGGATGTTTGCGCATTTTCAGCGGCACTGTAGGAGTCACTCGACCAAGTCAAGCAATTTTCACGGCCCGGATCCAGAGTACGCATATACACTTTTAGCTAAGAACAGTCTTGCTTGGTTTCTTTCAAGACACCGAGCACACTCTTTCTTTCTTCCACCCATCCATATGCACTTTTCTCCAATCAGTTTCTACTTGTAGAAATCATCGAACAGATAATGATCCAGACGTATTCTTAGCAAATACATTTGGATCATTATGGGAAAAGATTGACGGAGAATGCATTTTCTCCGTCAATCTTTTTCTATGCGTTTCTACATAGTGGGAGAACCGATTCGACTGATTCTATAAGGAAGCATCCTTACAGAACCAGTCAATTCTGGACTTGCTTTACAGGGAGTCAGGTCTATCTAAATTCAGAAAAGAATGTTTGCATAAATGAAAGTCTAGTCCTATTTCGCGGTCGTGTTGTTTTTCGTCAATGCATTCAAGGAAATGTGCCATAACTTTGGAAGGAAACTATGAAATCCAGTTCGTGTCCGTGGATGCTCGTGCAAGTTTCTCGTTCACGCAAGGAGGACAGGAAATGAAAACTTTTCCCGCTTCATAGCAAGTCGTTCTCAATTTGAAAGCGCCTCATCTCGGTGATTACTGTAATTACTACACATCTGCCAGCAGCTGAATTTATGCTCCACAAAATTCACTATGTTGGCACCTTGAAATTATAAGATCGGGATTCCAGAAGATTCAAAGAGTGCCGAGTGCCGAAAAGGAGAAATTATCTCAAGACGAGACCGGAATGAAGTAGAAATGGAAGGGCAATAGGAATTTATATGTAATCAAGAAATCATGATAACCGCGGAAACGGCTCTGGCAAGCCAGAAGCGGTAGAGAACTACAACCACGCAAAATGTCTCACCTCGACGACCATATGTGCGCATAGAGTTCGTGCAAAAAACTGTCCTTTATTTAGTAAGCAAACATTGATCGTAAATTCGTTTATCTATTGTGGGGTAAAAAGAATATTTTGATGAAGGAATTTCAATGTAGCATCATTGAGTCATTACTTACAGCAAATCTTTCTGTCAATGACATCAGCGTCATCCCCCATTTCTATGTCTATTTGTTCCTCATCTCACTCGCACTAGCGGCGCTTCCTGTGCAAGGACATATGTAAAATCAGTAAATGGGAGGGTTCTGGCCACACTTTCTGCTTGAAATATTTTCAGGCAGTCCATCAGAGATGTTTCCTCATTGTGGAGCTTGCAAACAACCTGCTACATGCTTCCGTTAGTGTCTTTGAGTTGGCTCAAAATTTACATACTAGTTAAGGTCTTCAATTTTTATGCTGTATCAGTGCTGCAACCCGCTCTTTCAGGACGCACCATTTTTTACAGTAAGCAATCCTTAAAGGCAATATCTGAATGTCAGTCACTACGAACCTGTACCGCCTAAAACAAAGCCATTATTGGACACGAAGAACGAATTCCTAGCAGGGCCCGGCACGAGCTTGTCAAATGACAGGCTAAAAATCGTTTTCAGCCAAAAAAGCAAAGGGGAAATCGTTTTTGCGGGGTCCGGGGCTGACCTCCGGAAAAAATTAATAGTTACGATGGCAAAGCTGAGCCATTTTCATCTGGACTTGCATAGAATGAAATATCATATTGTTACAACTTTATCAAGACGAAAACAAAAAGAACATCAATTCTGACTCGAAAAAAAGAATACTGTTTCGCTTTCACTCCATTCAATTCTAGAGGGTCCAGCTTCGTCGCTCCGCGTCGAGGAAGTTGAAAGCCGCTGCCGACGCCTCTCATTGGGTGAAGAACGCCCTTCCTGACATGAACAATAATGACGAAGAAGTAATGATAGTTAAATATGATAATCTGACAGTCTCAAATAAGAGATATTTTAGCAAAGAATAGCCTTCCTTCACTCCAATAACCTGAACTGGGGCGCCCTTTGGGTCGTCGCTCCGCATCGAGGATGGTGAAAGACGACGCCGACTCCGTTCCTTAGATAAACACCGGTGTATTAATGATAGTAAAATGTGATATCCTGTCATTGATGCAAACAATAAAAACAAGTATGATATTTTTGAGCAAAGAACTGACCTGCTTTTTCTCGTAGTCTTCCTCCATCCCAGCAACTTGAACTGCGACGTCTCTCTTTGGGTGTAGAACGGCAGAAGGAAGACGAGGAAACATCAGCCATACTTGTTCGATGACTAATACCGTGGAAGTTGTCCCTTCCGGAGAGAAATCTAGCAGTGGAGCCCTAGGGTACTTGAGCAGCACCCCCTGTTAAGGTGGTGCTCATACAATGTATGCCGCGGATGACAGACTTTATTTGCACACTTAAAGCGAAAACCGCTAGCTGTCTGTGCGCGAAAGCGGAGATCATTGTAATTCGGAATATAACTGCCAGAAGTGCCATCAAAGGCTCCTGTGGCGTTTTGGAATAGCCGCGCACACCAGCTGGAAAGAGACCGCAGTACCATTTCTTCTATCGGCCTTCCAGCTAGAACTGCACACGATTTTGTTGTTGCGGAAATCTTGGACTACGTCTTGGTGCAGATCCGCATCTTCATAGAGCTCCTTTCCCCCTTAAGAAAGGGTCGGAAATTTTTAACTGCGCTTAAGGCCTCGGACAGAGTTCACGCGATTTGATCGTCGCGATTCAATCGTGAAAGACAACTTTCACGAGTTCGTTGCAAGCCGACCAGCTTGCATTTCGGGTGTGATACTTTTCCAGCCCGAAATTTTTGAACTTAAAGTGGAAATGAATGCATATCGTGCGATTGAATCGCGACGATCAAATCGCGTGAACTCCGTTCGAAGCTTAGGTATGCGCTGTACTTTGCAAAGCTTTACTCATTGTGATTACCTTGAATGTGCAATGCAGTTGAATGTGCGCATTTCTCAAATCCTGCATGTTGCATCCGCTGCCCCATGTGCATTCGCTTGCTTATGTCTATGTCCTAAGGCTTCAACTTCGTTTTCTAGGCTGCGTCTACTCATGAGAATCCTAGCAACAGTTTCGACAACATTTATTCCAACGGCTCTCCGGAATTATGATAGTAGGTAAGCTTCTTGCCAATTCTTTTTCTTTTGATCTCTTGCTATTTCAGTACTCTTCATTTTACTTTTCACGCCAGCGCTTGGACAGGCGGTGGACCGAGACTTCAAATTCTTCAGAGAGCGCAGGGAAAATGCGTCCTCCATGAGGTTGGCGAGTCCGACCGTGAACCAATCGATTTATGGCGGGATCGACTGGTCCACGGTTGGAATTGCCGACCTCATCATGGGCGCGATAGTATATGAGCTAATGAATATTTTGAAAATTTTGTTCTTTTGAGCCTTTTACTTCTTATTAGATGTATGCAGTTACATACAAGCCTCGCGGCGATATAGGGGGGAACGCCTGGGGGTAGGGGGGGGGGGGTCGCGGGGGGAGGGGGGACCTCATTGAGGCCCTCGAGGGCGGGAGTGACGGCGAGGAAGCTCGCCGCCACAACAGCTGCCAGTGCACTGGCTGCTGTTGTGGCGACGAGCTTCCTCACCGTTACTCCGTGCGCGTACGGGCCTCTCGGGTGGCCTCAATGAGGTCCAAAAAGTCAAAGCACAAGCCCTAGCTTGCGCTTTGATTTTTTGAGGGAGGAAAGTGGGTGAGTGAAAGAGTGAATTCAAGAGTGGGTGTGGGAATGGAGTATTTGAGGATGAAGGTGAATGTGAGAGGTACTGTGAAGGTGCAGATTACTTGGGGCTGAGGATGATTGAGTGAGAGGTTTCAGAATGTGAGCATAGGAATTCTCCCCCCCCCCTCCCCGTTCCTTTACTGCCGGTCCATTTGACATTGATATCACTCGCGATCTCTCATCTGATCTCCTTTTTTTCTTTGTTTTTGCATTGTTGTTAATTTTTTTTCTTCAATAAATGTTCTTTTTTGGGTAATGTGTTCACTGCAGAATCACTGGGATCAATTTTTGGGTCAAAGGGGAAGTCGTAAAGAAATTTTGGGTCAAAGGGGAATTCGTTTTCGAAAACCCCTTTTGACAAGCTCGTGCCGGGCCCTGACTCCTAGCGACGATTTATGTTCTGAAACAACGTTGTAAACAAGTACAAGTCGTCTCTAGCTTCCTTTGGGAGGTGTACGACAAATTAACCGAAGACGATTCTCTTATTTTCTTCAGTAGACGCATAAGAGCGAAGACCCGGAGAAGGAGGACGCCTTAATTTCAAGGAAGCCAAAGGTAACATCATTCGCGACCACTCGTACAAACTCAAGAACACTCAATGTACACTGGAATTTCTCACGATTGATCCATTTTTGAATCCATGCATCGAGAAAGATGAAGCAGATCCATATGTAGCCGAAACTACAGACGCGGATATCCACACGAAACTGGACGACATCGAAAAACTCCTTCAAATGCTCATCGAAGACACGACGACAACCAAGCGATCTCCGGATATCGAATCCATTCTAGAAAACTACACAGGATCGAATTGATGCTCCTTGAGGAAAAGGCAAAACGAGCCGAAGAGACAACTACACAGCAATTACTTCAACTCACAGCGTTGGTAGAAGAAAAATCCCGACACTTGGAAGGGAAGATCAACGATAGTAGCGAGTTCATATTCAACTCGATGATTAACCAATGACTCAGATTTCGACCATTTTGCGTAACGACAACCAACCGTTAAGACTTCACCGTTGCAGCACTCCTCCTGAAGCTTCACACAAGCCGCTAAGGAACCGTTCTCGCCCACCAGCCAAACGTTCGCCTAGAGATCCGGATTATGCTCTAATTCAACGCCGCCTCGATCACCTCGCGTGCTGCGGAGAAGACGGTTTGGACAGGAAGCCGCCCAGCCATCGCAGCACCACAGGGCCTTCTGTAACGCCTCCCACCCTGAAGATGCTTGTACCGAACACAGATCCGTGAAAGAAGATCTCTAAACGGCCCGCAGTCTCTGCCTGCCCTGCCTGGGCAAGCCATGCCCAAAACCTTGCCCCAACAGGATGTCTTGCAAGTATTGCAAAGCTAATTCACATCACTATAGCTTGTCTCATTATTGAAGGTGCGAAGCTATTTCGAGGAATAGCTCGCCCACTATCAGCATTGAAGGCCCGCGGAGTGTGCTGCGGCCGGACTTGACCCGTGCCCTCGGAACCTCTATGATCTATTGCGCGTCAAAACTATGTATTTAGGCCGCGGACGAAAGAGCTACGTATAGCGATCAATGCACAATCACGGTTCGAATTTCACCACTATATCCTCACTTGGTATCCTCCCGTTAGTCGTTCTGTTATGGTTTTGTATTCATTCGCCTTGTATTGTCTCATGCTTGCCTTTACTAAGGGTGCTAACAAAAAGATACTCATGTCTCGTCGAAAGAGTCTCAGTATATTCACTTAATGTTTGAATATTTCTAGAATTTTGTTTCGTATCTGTTTTTGTTGTTCGTTAATTGTTAATAAAGGATTCAATTACCCAAGTTTGAGGTGTTGGTACGACTGCGGTTTCTCTTCGCATCTACCTCGATTCTGTCCTGGTATTCCCTGGTGCTGTATAATTCGTTCAGTGACCACGTAGTGACAATTTATCAATCTCGGCTGCTGAAGAAGTATCTACCGCGACCCGCGTGGCATTCGAAACTCCTATTGGTACGAAGATTTGGTCCGATGTCAACGAAGCCAGGAAGAGCCAAGGTGAAAGGTGGGATTTTGACTGAACCTTTCGTTTCACTTTACATCCTTTCTTTCGAGTTTCGTTTGTGGTCATTTTGAGTACGTGGTCCTCTCCCCCTCCTTTTTTTTCTCGATATCCCGGGACCCAACTCATTCGCAGCGATTTTTTTTCAGCGAAGACAATTGTTGCTCAGTATAATAAGCGCAACAATCTAGACAACGTCGCAGGAAACAGGATCGACAACTCAGATAATTGCCGGGGCGGGCGGTCCGCAAACTCGCGCCTTTCTGCAAGCGGTCAGCAGAATTTTGGGGCGTGGCCAAACTTTCAGTGAGCGGTACTTCCTTTACTGTCTAATGATCCGCCAGCGGGTAGCAACACAGAATTTTCTGCAGGCGCTCTCAAATTATTCCTTTCAACGAGCGCTGGTCAAATTTTCAGCTGGCGCTCGGACGGTTTTTAAGCAGTTTCGGGCGTACACCGAACAAAGGTGAGACTCTACATGGCAGAGGTGTCATTGGTGGTTTAATTATTCAAGTTTGAGGTACTTTCTCTCAGCGGAAAGTGCCTGGGGGCTGCGCGGTCTTCCACAAAGGACCGTGCGGCCCCCGAAAATCTTGCATATTCTCGCGGAAAATCCGCGAGAATGCGGCCACTGCGCCGCAGCTAATCTACAAGGAAACGAAATTGTCCTTCAAGCATTCGTTAAAATTCCGCTAGTATTCTTTCAAATATATGCAAGAGGACCGCAATAAATCAGCGAACTATTTTTCCGGTGCCCGCCCGCCCACAAATCGCATGGCCGCCTGCTCCCGGCGATTATCTGAGAATGCGGGGTAAAGATTGGAAGGACGAATCAGAAACAAGGTTGGCTTCAAGGTGCAATTCGACTTGGTAAAAACAAAACTTTGCCTTTTTAAACTAGTTCATTTCATTGTTTAACTTCTTCTTGAAAATGATCACTTCAAAACATGGTTGCTTTTGAAACAATTACAAAAAAAATTAGCTATTCTTCGTTTTCCCCATGTTGTGGGTTGCCTGGTCCTGAAGCAAAAACCTGCACTGCGATTCAAAACGCCGCCAAATGAAAGATTTCAAACTCCAGCATTTCTATCCGATGTTGTGAGTTTCTTGTGCGTTTTTGCTAACTGCTTTGCACCTTTCATTCTTCTATGATTTTCCCTAACAACCTTCTTTATAAGAGGGCTGATATTCAAACAACCTTTAGTTTTGAGGCCCTGTGTCTAGACTATCGAAGGTATGGCCTTAATCTAATGTTAAACTCCAGAAAGCTTACTTTTTCTCTGCATATTATCGCAGCAGGGTCAAGATAACATTTCGTC
Organism: Cylicocyclus nassatus; assembly: GCA_958299035.1. Lineage (NCBI taxonomy): Eukaryota > Metazoa > Nematoda > Chromadorea > Rhabditida > Strongylidae > Cylicocyclus > Cylicocyclus nassatus. The sequence goes on along the minus strand of CATQJL010000223.1, from coordinate 41,767,875 downwards.
TCTGTTTTACAAGACAAGGAATTTCAGGACTCTATGATTACAACAATGGATATGAGCTTCTTAAAAATAAAAAAGACAATGTCCAACTCCTAAAAAGTCGAATCTCCTCACAATTTTTAAGTTTCAACAAACTCGCGAAGGTCTCGTCGCACAGGACGTTCGCAACGCCTCGCCAGTTGCGACTTTTACTGTTTACTGCTGTCTGGCTCAAAACAGTAAGCTGACATAAACTACAACGATATGGTGGACAGTAAGACTTATCTATGGGGTGACAGTTTCAAAAATGAAGGAAACCCATTTAAAAAGTAGAAGGCGGCTGTAGATCGGTTTCGTACCATCCGAAACGTATTGACATGTCGACTGAAAAGCTGCTGGAACAATGTTAGAAATCACCTGGAACAATGTTAGAAATCACAAGTTACGGTTTTGCAATCGAAAATATTGGCAGATGTCTCTTTTATCGAAATTACCAAAGATGAGATACATGTTGCTGAAGTCAGTGATGAGCTGATCTCAAAACTGCATTATTTATCTGCGGTAAATTCTCTTGAAAAGTTAACAAGATTGACATGTTAATGCTCTGCTTGGTGTAGGAGCACTGCGTTGCGTGCTACCGCGATAAAATGGTGCAGCATTAACGTGATCGTTTATTGCGGCAGAGTGTCGCATGTTCAAATCTTACAAGCAGCTCCTTTTTTGTTTCGATGCCACAACTTCTTCAAAAGCTTCTTGGGATTACACTCACGTACTTTAGCAACACATTTCTCGAATGGCCACACCAACCAAAAAGGCTTTTCTCGTGAGAACATAAGCTTCCCTGATGAGTGGTACTCATGAGAGTTGAGCAAGAGGTGTGGCGCACGACCGCAGAATAGAACACCCTCCTCCCTTCTTAAGTTTTTCAGTGCACCTCCCAACATTATCGTTTATCTACTTAGCCATAACATATGAGATCTTATCAAGCATAATTAGCAAAATTTTCGTAATTAGCATGTAAAATAATTCTTTGTGCACCAAGTTGCAAGTAACTCCGAGGTTTCCAAACTATTAGACCCAAGTGAAAGGGCCATTTTCGGCATGGTTAACTTTGTTTCAGAGATATTTATCTCTTTTGGCACTCAATACAAAGCATCAATCCTACTTGTTCCATGTTAGAAATCCCACAACATTCCCCAAGCAATAGAATTTGAAGCCAGCTAGAGTCATGCTTATCGCTTTTTACTTCTAGCATTTGTGCCTACAACAAATCACTCAGACGTATGACCAATCGATCACAAATCTTGCTTCAAGGTTGTGAACCATATACAAACCATTCGTCTATATCTTCTCAGTGACAAAGATGTTGGGGATTTAGCACAACCTCAACTTCAAAGCATTCGAATACCCATGTTTTTCTTTCGGAATGTTATTTTGCTAAACCTTCATCTCTCATAGTAGAAGTTTTATCCGAAGTCGTCGCTCGAGGGAGATGCACCCTATTTTCATCTATTTTGCTCATGGCAGGTGTTGGGTTAGTAGTAGGCGTTTGCGCTGCTACGTACATTACGAGGGGAGGCGGCATGAATAGGAGTGACTAAAGCTTGTTTCGTCTATTTACTCTTATTATTAACTGTTGGAAGCATAGAAACATAGGTGAAGCAACGGCTCTACCTCACATTTGGGGCGGCATTTGGGTGGTCCCTTTACCTGAGGTTGAGACTGAGAGTCAAGGCTATCGGCAGAATAAAACAACACATGATGCATCTTTTGTTTGGGAAGGAAAAAGAACCGCTAGCTGCTGCCGAAGTATGACTGTATTTCAGAGGCAGTCGCTCACCAAGAATGGTGTAGCGCGATTCTCTACTTATTTCGTTTAGAACCCTGAACAAGCGACCGCCCCAGGCCCGACTCATCTGGACTTCTGCGCTGAGAAATTTAGGTACTTTTCCGTTATCCGGACCCATTTTTTCAAAAAGCTCCCATAAAATACGTTCTGTAGTTTAAGAGCAATTTCTCATAGATTAAAGAAGACTGTCTCCCCCGTCATGTGCAGGAAAAAACTGACACGTTTCAGTCTATTTTGAATTGTTTTTTCAAGATCATTTCCGGTGAAGAAAGAGCATTTGTGACCACCTAAAAAGCCTCTCAACTGTTTTTTATAAGAACAAAACTGTCTGAACTCATCGCAGAACATTCTGATTGTTTTCAGTAATAATTCAAAATTGTGGTCCTTTTCAAACTTTCCGCCACGCGAATTTATCCAGGAAAGACTATAAATGATGGCTCGCAGTTTTCGCTGCTGCTTGTTTCGCCGTTTAGATAATGGAACTAGCGCGCTTTTTTATTCTGGGCAGGTCCCAATCTATTCAATGATAACAGGGTGACGTTGTTATTATAACAATGTTTATTTCTGAAATTGTTTAGTTAAAAATGGGTCATTGTTGACTAAAACACAGGTTGAACTTACGTCGTTAGGTGCAACACAAACCCTTGGTAAAACTTGTTGAAAATGCAAACATAACATGCGGCATGTCGAATTTTTTTGACACATGGCAGAAGGTTGATACTCCTTTCTTTAGACTTGGGACCAATTATGGCACAGGAATAGAAGAAATGTCCTTCTTTGAAAAAAATGGGTCCGGATAACGGAAAAGTACCGAACTTTGTCCTCAGGGCCCCGCAAGGCGCGATTTGGCCCGCACGTCCGACGCTTTCGGTGTCCCCCTTACGCGTCCCAACATGCTCCTCCACTTGGCTTCCACCTCCAAGGATGCTCATGCCACTGTGGCGAAGGTTAGACGAAGGCACAACTTGTCTGCGTTGCTTCCACGGGGCTTTCAAACGGGGTTTCGTGCATTTTAAGCGATTTTGAACCCGCACTGAGTTAGACAGGAAAGAAACGTGCAATATGCGAAGATCTCGGCAACCAAATTTTGGTGAGATAGTGCCTTTAAACTTCTGCACCACTTGTTTTCCTCGTTTTCAGCCCTAGTCCCGCTCGGTAGGTAAGCGCTCAGTCACCTCAAGGGTCAAGCAAGAGGTGTGGCACACGATCGCGGGTTACGACCCCTCCCCCCCCCCTCTTATTGCTGTCTCAATAAGACCCCCTAAACTAAATACCTAAGATAGCATTACTTGAAGGCCCTATCAAACATAATGTGCAACATCTCCACAGTTAGCATGTCAATTAACCCCTATAGACAATGTTTGAGCGAATTCTGAAGTTTCAAGATACTGGGTCACCTAAGTGAAATCGCCATTTTCCAGCATGATTAATATTGTTTCAAAGGTGAATTAGCTAGCTGTTTTTGCATTCAAGACAAAGCACTACTCCTTCTTTGGCCATTTCAGAAATCTCGTTTCAAAAGACCTCCTAACTTTGGAATTAGAAGCCAACCGAAATCTTGTTTTTCCTATTTTTCGCTTTTAATGGCTGTATTTTCACCAAATATTGCTAAGAGCTAAGAAGACGAATCAGGCTCAATTTACTTCTATGAATTTCACGAGGTTTAGGCTATCGATTCATATGAATGCAGTTCGCTAATAAGTTCTTATGGTATACTCAATGGGGTGTTTCACCACCCCTAAAAAGCTGTGGATGCCACAGCTTTTTAGGGTGGTGCCACACCCCATTAACTTACCTTCAAACAGATCAAATAGCTGCGTTTTTTTTATATCATTGTTACTGCTTAACCTTCTTCTTTATATAGCAGAAATTTTACATGAAAACGTTTCTTCAAGAGCAAAATATAATCGTTTTTCGTTACCTGTGCAAATGTAAAATACTGGTAAAATACTGCGAAAATATTGGGATACGGTAACACGCTAAGTCTGCGCTACTACGTGAATCGCAAGGGAAGGCGACAAGAATGTATATATTCGATAGCTTAAACCTCGTAATCTACATTAAAGTGATTTAAGCCTGATTGGTCTTCTCTAGCCTGAGATATTGAAAAGGAAAAATGGAACAGACGAGGTTTTGGTTTGCTTTTGATTCCTTTATTTGGAGGTCATTTGAAGTGGGATTCCTAATGTGAGCAAAAAAGTAGTAGTTCTTTGTATTAAGCGTAAAAAGAAGAGTTAACTTACCTTTGAAACAAAGTGACATATCTGAAAACGACAATCTCACTTAGGTCCTGTAATTGGACACCTCAGAATTCGCTGAAACTTGGGCCACAGAGGTTATTTTACTTGCAAATCACAAAACATTGCTTTCATGCTTTATAGATCTTTAATTATGCTTACTGTACGTATACGATAATGGGTCAAACATCAATGTGCTAGTTTTGCATGCCGGGCCTATTTGACATCAGGGTCAAGCGTGTGATGCGACTGTCGCAACTGGGGGTCTTAAGCGGGGTACCCACGGTGAGGGGGGGGGAGGGTCGTAAAAGGAGGTAGTTTGGATAAAAAAAACGTAAGCATGGAAGGAAGTCGGATGGCAAATAATTATTGCATGTTCTTAACAATAAATTCATGGAATGCCGTGTCCAATGTATCAAATAAAAGCGTGAACAATAATTTGAAAACATTTGAAAATGTAGAAATTTGCTTCATTTGCTGCATTTTTGAAAGATTATGACTTAGTTCATTTTTTTATGGGAATCACTATTTCTCCCGCAAATATAGCCGCAAACGGGGATCGAACCCTGCTGGCATGGCAAAAAGCAAAAAATAAACACTTTTAGAAGCTCAAATGCTACTAAAGACTTGTATGTGTGATGAAGATGTTGGATGTACCGATTGGTGTAGACATCCTGCTTCCGAAGGCTCACTGAAGACCCGCACACTCGACAAAAGCGCGTATCTCTATCAAGGCTAATCATCAATAATTTGTAAATGTGTTTGTAAATCTTTTCATACGGTCCTTGCAATTTATGTGTACTTTAGAGGTGCTCTACTACATTTGTGCAAAATTTGGTCCTACTTTATGGCCTTCGGATTTTCTCATGATTTTATGTATGGTGGCAAAAAATGACAAAAGGGAGGTCGCTGGGTCGCATCTGAATTTTTCCGAAGCTATGGAAGCTTCTTGGCTGCATTTTTGCTGTAATACGAGGCCATCCTCCTACTTTCTATCCTAAAAATTTCAGGCCGTTTCATAACTTCTCCCATGAGTCACAAAATTCAAGCTTAAAATCCCAGTTTTTGATTTTTAGGATCGCATCTAAATTTGCGATCGCATCTAGATTTTTCCGAGCTCACTGCTCCTCAATAACTGAAACTTTTTCCACGGAAGTCTGGGCACGATACTACACAACCTGTCCACTGCAGCCTCTTTTCCTAGCGTTAGTCACAAATTTTCAAACTACCGTGCTCATGCACGTTTTTGACATCGTTCTGGATGGCGCTAAAGCGGTTTTTTTTTCGCAGGAAGCAGGAAAAACTGTGCAAGAAGTAGAAAGTAAGCTTCTTAGTCGAAAACATCTTTTTGTAGTTCAAGAATGTCATTTTTTTTCTCCGTGCAAAGATTTGTGTCGCACACGGGAACCGAATTTGCTGGCCTGAAGTATGCCTGAAAATTCAAAAAAAAAAAAACTTGCAGAATCTCAAACACTATTGTAGGTGTGTTTGTGCGCTACACATGCTGGGTGCACCCATTGGCCTAGAAATTCTGCTTCCGAAACCTCACTGAAGTTCCACGCAGATGTTTTTTGAGATTGACATTCGTTTATGCAGGTTACCGCGAGGAATGTGGGCAGAGGAGGTAAGGGGTAAATGGGGGGGAGGGGGGGTAGATGGGGCGGGGGTCGTACGGATGGGTACCTTCAAGGGGGGGGGGGGTCGTGAATGGGGGTCCCGGTTCGCATCAACACGCTAAACCCTGTTTGACATTGTTACCGAATGTCATGTTATGCGAACAGCGGACGCCTTGATAACGACCCCCCCCCCCTCCCTGATTCCTCAGTACGATCCCCCAGGTGTGGCATGCCACACCCCACGCTTGACCGTGTCACCTCTTTCACTTTCAAGGACCAATATAGCCGAAACCCCTTGACCTGAAGAGGACCCTACTCCCCCTATTGCACCCATGGCTGGAAGCACAACCATTGAAAGTGAATAATGAAATAGACAAGATTTTGATTAGCTCCTAATCTATAGTTTGCGAGTTTTGTGAAGTGGAATTCGTCACATAAGCGAAAAAGGAGTAGAATTTGCATCAAGTGCAAAAGGAGTTGATTAACTTACCTTTGACAAAGTTAATTTGAAAATGAACATTTCACTTGGTGGCCCAATATATAAGGCCTCAGAATTCGCTGAAGCTAGCTAGGTTCATAGTGGTTATCTGACATGCTGATTACAAAATGTCAGCTACTAGAAATTCTATGTAAAAGCAAATGAAGCAGTGGCAGCAGCGCTTTTTTAGAGCTTGTGTCATACCCCCTTATTTCTGTCACCGAGGAAGTTTTGGCGTATGACCTAAATAGGATGCACTAGCTCTAATCTGCGGTTTACAAATGAAGAGTATTCGGCTTCATTCTGAGGAGTAATCGTTGCTGAAGTAATTGAAGCTGGAAATGCAATAGAGATTTTGGGCGCACTTCTAACTCTATTATTGGATATTTGATGTGGGTTTCTGATTAGCCAAGATGGTTTAGTATTTTGTACTGAAAAAAAAATGCTGAGGACCATATTAGAGATGATTCTGAACATGTGCAAGATTAGCTTATTTAGGTAACTCAATATTTGGAACCATGGGTTTCGTTGACTGTTGGTGCAGCCTGTTTAACTGATACTCAATTAGATGGTACTCTATTCTATTTAGTAAAGTATCGCGATTATGTTTACGGTGGTTATCGGCAGCAAAAAATCACTCTGACATCCTTTTGATCTTGATTCCTGAGGGTGTCCTAGAGTTTACGCAGTAGTTCACATTCTGATGGGACAAGATAGGACTGGCAACACAGCGAGTTCGGATATCACCTACTAACGGAACCACTCGCATAGAGGATTGATGAACTAAAGAAGAGATATCCCGATAAGCGTGAAATTTATTATTTAAGCATTATTTACTACTATCAAACGATTAACACAATGGAGTCCTAATCGGCAAAAAGTGTTGCACATTCAAAGGTAATTTGAATGCGACATCGACAATAAATAAAATGCCATTTTCTAGGAAAAAAATAGGCAGTCATACACAGCGTTGGGCCAGAAACATCGAAAACTCGTAAGTGTCGATGATTGAATGAGGAATTGTGTTAGAAAAGAAAACACAACGAAGACGAGAAGAGAAACAACCGAGGATCACCGGAGTAAGTTGCCTCAACTAAAAACAACCTATATTCACACCTCATAGCCGATTAGCACACACGGACTTTCTCTAGAAACTAATGAGGTGCGAAAACACAGTAGCGTATGGAATGCGATGAGATACCATGTATATAGAAGAGCACAACGGAAATAGGCAGTGCAAGTCATGAAAAAGGTTCACTGAAGGTCATCAGGTCCACGCAGAGACACGTTTCATAAAAAGAGCATTTGGGACATGAGACAAGCAAAAATTTTTCGGTCAATTAGGAGAAGGGAGTCTTTCGACAAGTACCCGGGCCATAGCAGCGGCACGGGCAGCAGCGTGAGCCTAGAATCAAACACATGCGTCTCAGTCAAAAATGAAAGAAGGGTTCTCTTACCTGCCAAAGTTTGCTGGCACGGCTCATACCATGCTGATAATCAGCAATGCCTCTGATCATAGCCCAAGAGTCGATCCGGGATCCAGTGATAGCAGCGATCACCGAATCAAAGCCTGCATCAATAGCACGCACTTCGAATTCCTCGGCAAATTTCGCACGCAGCGCCCCAATAGAATCCTCTTCGCCATCTTCGATGTGTCGCTTGAAGTTCGCCAATGCTCCTACTGGCCCAAGATGAACTTCAGCGCCTTTGCGACTGCCTTGGTTCGGATGCGGTACAACAACGACGTTGCCTCCGCCAACAGGTAAGGCCAAAACGTCTGTGTCAGCTGGTGGCATCGCAAAATCGCTGTCACCGCCAGCTTGGTGAAGCCGGTGAATTCCCTCCTCTGTGGCTGCATTCCATTCGGACAGCAATTCATCACCTCCGTTGGCGACTATCTTTTCAATCACGTGATCTACAGGATTCCATCGTCTGCAAAAGTAAAGTAAATTAGCGTAGCTGTAGCTTTCGAGAGTGTATCTGAGTATGCACACCTTACAGCGAACCCAGAAAACGCCTCAGTTTTTCTATCGACTATAAGGTCATGAGAGAAGATATATGCGTCTGGTCGGCTTGCACTCACAATGACATCGCCTAAAATTCGTTTTCCATCAGTAGACGGATATTGTATTCATCTTTTCTTTTCAAAGACAAAAGCCGACCCAATCGAGCATGACGCTTTGCATCAGTAAAGTGGGGAACAGCTCCACCTACGCCAACAACAAGTACATGTTCGATATGTTGGAAGTTTCCTAACAGTCTGAAAAGTTGAGTTGGTTCCTTCCCATCCGAGATGAAAGGACTTCGCTCACCTTGTTGTTATGGATCCCGCACTAGTCGTAGCTTCACGGGTATCTCCAATCAAAGCAAGCTTTGTCGCAACAACACGATGCTGTCCGATGCGACCCATAGTGTATACATTCGAGTCTCCGCCGGATTTGTACTAAACAAGCTTTCACTAAGCTTTAGAATTGCAAAAAAATGATGAAAAAGAGGTAATCTAGAAAATATTTGGCAATCTTAATTATCAAAATATCTTGATAAGTAAGCAGAATATCTTCCGAATGGTAAGTTCGTTGAAAATCAGCTATCAACGTGAAAGAAGCAGGAAAACATCGATGTTCTTACTCTAATTTTGGTAAATTCATAAGAATTCAGAACAGAATTCATATTCATTCATAATTTTTTTAGATATAAATTAAGATTCACAGAAACTTCTCATATGAAACAGAACCGGCGGAACTTGCAGAATGTGTCATCATAGACGTTGTAGAAGCACGTGATTATACTTATCCAAAATTCAATTAGGAAAGGGAAGTCTTAGGAAATTCAAAGCCAGAATGCTGCAGATTTGTAGATTTATTACTCTACATATTTGAAGATAAGGAGGTTCAAAAAATATGATGGAAAGTTGAAAATCAGAGCAGAAATAAGTCGAGAAAATGACGATCTCACATAGTCTAAGAATAATGGAAAAAGAATTGACAACCGAGACTGAAAAATGTTTACACACGTTTAGTGGTGGAAATATATGGAAGAGTTGAGTGACGAAACGCTAAACCGAACCGATCGAAAAAGAGCATGCACGAAAAAATGACTGCTATCTTAAACGATGGAGAAAGGAGTTCAAACTCATGGCATGAATATTCTGCATATGAAGTAAGAGATAATAACTTTTCCGCGAAAAAAAAACATACAAAAGAAACACACCTTGTGCACAGTAGTTCTGTCGTCAATCAGTGCATCTACAGCTTGCTTCTCAATAAAAAGACAGGAAATAATAGCAACGGTTGGTTGATCGGAAGGACCTGAGAGTATGAGGAGGCATATTAAGCATTAGTGAAAAGAAAATAGAAGTTTGAGTAACATGCAGACCTTGAGGAGCTCGTGCTACAGCATCAACATTACGAGTGTCTACCCGCAACCATTCGTCCTCGACCATGCGAGCAACACCTAAGGCTTCTAATTCCTTCAGATACTTGTACACTTCTTCTTCAGTGCATCTAGAAGCATTCAAACAGTAGATGATAGAAAAAATAGTGACACAGTTAATTCCACTACTTCTACAAGTAGAGAAAACCCTTCCGGGTAAGCTCCTCCTTCTCCAACGCAACTTGAAATTTTGAGATTTCTAATATATAAAGAATAGCGCCAACTAAAAAAACATCAGACAGCGGGAAACCGCAGGGCGGTCCCAAAGGGCGCGGATGCAAATCTAGCAGCTTTTATTACTGGTTCACTAATTTCAAAAGAAAGAACGAGAGTTATACCTCGCTGATTTACATTCAGCCTCATTGGTGTAAAGCATACCTTAGTGCATCAGCCATGACAGGAAGAGTAAGCCCATTAGGGAATGCATGCTCAAGCACTTCTTGTACATGCCCTACAGTAACCTCCTCCACTTCTGAGCCAGAATCTGGAAATGATTGATTTGGTTACTGCCAGATAAAAAAAAGTGACGTGAAAGTTGATGAAATTCCCGCATTGGTAATGAAATCAACGGGTAACAAGCACCGAAATTTACCATACTGTGCGGCATCTGGGATGACAACTTGCTCATCTTCGCTAACAAGCTTAAAGTCCATATCAATGCGCATGATCTCAGCGTACTCATGTTGCATCAGCTTCAGTACACGAGTCATAAAGGATACATAATCTAAACATTGAACATGATTTTAAAAAACTAGGAAAAACCTATGGTATAATATACCACCTTTAGGGAATCCGGACATGAGCTGTTTGAAGAAATTATGCACAACCGACTGCCCGACTTCCAACTCCACATCGTCCCGTATGAAAAATTTCATGCTACGTTTCTCCTAGAAAATGTTATCATTCAGCTATGGGATCACTTACAACTTAATGGACTCTGTATCACCTGCTTTCTACTGATGCCGTCACTCAGCCATACCGAAAAAGATAGCTCCACATTATTTCGATACTCTAAATATTCATTGTAATGGAAGTACAAACACAAACACAATTTTAGATCGGTATGATACCGCAATCACCAGAACATGGTATTAGAATGATATGACTGGAATGAAAGCTCTTTAAATTAAGGAATCACCTCCAGAAACATATTTGGAAAGCCTGTTGATGATCAGGCCAGTGTGAGGTCCTCCTGCTGCATGCAACAGTTTATCACCATCGAGTCCTTGCTCTCTAAACAGGCATGAAAAAGTGTCTGCTACAGAATTTTCGAAAATCTGATGGGACAAAGAACACGACAAGAACTGATTAAGGTCTACAAAAAAGGGGTACTGCATTTGAATTTATCCCAATATACATACTGATCGATCGTCTTTAGTAAATATCCGGAAAACCATTTACGAATGTCTACATAAAGCGAAAGTTCATCCCCGTGAACCAGAGAAAATTAAATAAAAATTACAAAAAGGATTCATTATCGAAGAATTTGATTCGGAATATCTTCGTTTCGTTCAACGAAACTCTAGCAAAAAATATTCTTGAGATGTTTTTGGAAAAATATGAAATAGAAAGCATGCCATAGCGAAAGTGACATGAGACTGTGTTTGATTATCCCTTTGATTTTGAACACAGTAAATAAAAAAAACTAAATGAGGAACAAAAAAAAAACGAAGACAAAAAGTAGAAACATATCTAAAAGTGCGAGAAAAGTACATAGAAAACCTTACCTGTGTATGACGACAACATTGTGATTGGCGCTCTGTTTTATAGGTGTCAACGCCACAAGCGAAGAGTTCGCCACCATTTCCAACCTTTATCCAAAACGGATCGATTACGTCCCTCGATCACTTCTGATTCAGCCCACAAACGCCGTCGTGTACAAACAAATGCTTATTGGACTGTGACACTCGTATAATCCAACTGGAAACGGTTCAATCAATATGGGCAAAACGAAAAACGGTTTGAAACAAAAGTTTGCGAACAGGTTATGCGCGATTACCAATAACGAACCTAAAAAAATAATGCGATAAAGAAAATACAGATGGCGATATAATTATACGCCGCCCAACCTAATCTATAAATCCCTCTTACCAAGGCTCAATCACTTAGCATGGTTTTCTATATATCATTAAAAGAATTTGATGATGCCTAGCAATATAGTGAGCCTAACGATCAAAAAAAAACATGATGAATCTTCGAATCCAGAAGACTCGCCTATCAAAAAAAAACTTTAGAGTGCAAAGAATGCATCAAATAACGCACTGAACGAGCGGAAGCCAAACCCCTTGAAAAACCGAAGCTCTTCCCCATTAAAGCAAATTTGAAACAACATTCCTACACCGTGCAAAACGATTCACAATTCGCGATAGATTTAAGATCAAATTGGGTAAGAATTCGGATCGTAGGTACTATAATACTGCAGACATCAAAGACAGAAAAAGGAAATAATTTTGTGGAGCAGAGTGAAAAAAAATGATGAACACTGTAACAGCAACTGAAGATACGTTTGATGAGATCTAACCCATTATGTATTCTAATAGGAACAGAGTTTGCAGAGAAAGGAATCAAAATGTATAATAAGTAGACTGAAAAATGCTGATACTCCACATGCTTGATGGATACATGCGATACAACAATGTTCAAGTGAATCAGAAAAAAAAAACGAAAACTATCCAAATTAAAATCTACGGACACAGAAGTGAAAAAAACCGAAATCCAATTCAGGCAAGTCAAAGTTTTTGCAGCGTCAATTCAACAGTGGTTGGTGCAAATTTGCAAAAAACTTTTGTTCCCAAATTTTTTAATGAGAGAGCAATGGATAGGACATGTAAAGGTTCCAAGCATGGATTCCGCATTCGGAAATGGAAGTTAGTTTCGAATCCATAATACTACCGCCATTAGCGCTGGGACGCAAATGTTGTCTTGAGAAAGTGGCCGTGGTGGCCGACAAAGTGCCTTATAACAAGCCCATTACATATGTTTCTATGGGAGTCGGGCCTTTTTTGTTTAGCAATGGGAACGCCAAAAGCTTGCAGTATCTGAGAAGAAACAAAAAAGTCCAACTTTATCTGCGCCAACATTGTCATGGATTACAGTCCTTATTGGAACATGCTTTAATCCAATATTTTCGCGTTACCGACAACACGCGCGTGTGAAAAATGGCCATGAAGCGGGAAAAGTTTGAGTGCGGGTTCAATGGCCATTTTACGAGCAGACAGTGTGAGCAGTACAGATTCACTATATTACCCTTCAAATCCACAATTTCCACTTTATATTGCCCTGATTTGAAGTATAGGCGATTCGTCGCACGCAGACGAACGACGCCATTGCGGACGTTCCGACTCTGTTTGACCAAGTATACTTATACTTTATACCAAGTATACATTTTCCGTCTCCCGTCTCGTTCAAGTGCAAACTATTTTGATAGGAAGCAACGACATCTTATCTCTGTGTGTGACCATTCGTCTGTGCAGTCGAGTAGATTTTTCGCTTAATATAGTGTGGTTTGCACTGCAGGTAGAATGCGGTGAAATTTGTGCGTGAACAAATAGCTACGCCTGTGATGCCGGTCAATTGCGTGCGCAAAATGCCGGCATTATTAGCGTGATTTGTTCACGCGCAAGTTTTACCGCATTTTACCTGCAGTGCAAGCACACTAAATTCAGCGGAAAATCTACTCGACTGTAAATATCTAGTCTAGTCCGTAATAGCGGACTCGCCTGGATTCTGAAAAAAAATTGCCACTCATCACAACATCGTGTTCACTAATCTTGATGATTATGGCCTTCATGACACCAAAAATGGTAGTCCATTCAGGCTAGAACGGATCTGGATGGTATTTAGAGACAGAGCTTGCGATTTACCGCGATTTATTTATTTTGCTTTGCTGGGATATGTATTACATGACAGTGGACATTTTCGCAGTCTATGCCACTGGAAAAGCCTCCACTGACGAGTTTCAGATAAGGTATCGTTGTCACCGCGCACATTGTGCAAGTTCACATATCAAGTGAGGAATGACTCGGGTATACACAAGCGATACACTGATCAGTAAAAATTCAATTTCAGCATGTTTGAGTGTTCACTGATGAACCAATTAATGAGAAGGCAAAAATCGCTCTCAGTGGGGAATGATGCATGTGACAATTTAAAAAAAATCCTTGGTTGCGCATTGAAAATGGGACTTTGGTGCATCAACATGAAATGATTTCAAACTATTACAATATCAAAAAATTCTGGCCAGTCTACAATCAAAACCAATGACACTTTGACTAGAAAAATGGAATTCATTTTCTACATAAATTGCACCAAACGATGGAGGAAAGAAAACACAAACCGGCGTAACTGGTACGTGCTCTGAATAGGCGAGAGCGTGACCATCGTTTCAACCTACTTCGATTCATCGATTATCAAATATGACAATGCATGATTGAATGCATGTGTTTGCGGATAAGTGTTCATAAATATTATATAAAAGTTCAATCTCCTTCCAAAATGTGTCAGATGCTTTGAGTCTATCTCCTTTTCTGTCTATAATGTAACAAAGACCAAGACATCTTTCTCACATACTATCGTAAGGTTGTGCAGTACGATGAGAACCATCGAGGCTATTTGAAAACTGGATCCATTACTCTATTCTAACCTTTGAATATTTACTAATTAGGCCGATTCGCATTTTGATATTTTAAGGGCAGCGGCTCGGCAGAATTTCATTTTCCAGATTTTCACCTTTTCGGGGCTTTCTCGCCATGAAAAACCCATATCTGGCTTTTCAGCCATGAAAATGGCGAAAATGAACTTTTTCAGAAGCTTTCTAGGTCCGCGTTCAATGGAGAAGTGGGCGGGGCGTGGAAAGGGGAAGGCGGGACGCGGCTTTCAGGCGTATCTTCAGTGAATTCGGATCTGGAAAGCTTGAAAAAAAGCTCATTTTCGCGATTTTCATGCGCTGAAAAGTCCAGATATGGATTTCTCATGACGAGAAGGCCCCGCAAGGGCGAAAATCTGGAAAACGAAATTCTGCCGAGCCGCTGCCTTCAAGCCTTGTGTTGCGCTACAATTTACGCAGGTGTGTCAAACGAACCGTTGACATGTTAATACAGGACCAGTCGTCCTGAATATCAAAAAGAAATTGTTGGCTAGTCAATTTTTCGCAAATGCATCAATGACCGTTCGCGACTAAGTCTGCATCTGCAGCCGACACAACAAAAAGTTTATTACCTTTGATGGGTGGTATGAATTACTGAATGCCTGCACTTTGAAGACGAAAAGTCTTCATGAGTGCATTGTTATAGCCTGCTCATAGACGCTAGAATCTTATAGTAAAACGTAGGAAGCAGTGGTCATTGAAGGTATAACTCGAATTTCTTTTGGCCAAGTTTGATGGAGTGAGCAGTCTCATAACTCGAATTAATGAATAAGTGAGAGACATGTATGTAACAATTTTGAAAATTTGTCATTTGTCTACGATTTGCCAAAATTTCAAAAAATTTCAAAATCCACCAAAAATGGGAAATTCAATTTTAGAAATAATTTTCAATTCTGTCCATGAGTTCACGCTTACGTATAATTTAGAGAAAATGAATTCATCCTGATTTGTTCACCAAAGTAGCAATTTAGCAAGTTAGGAATTAGTGCTTTTGTAGAGAGTAAGCATCGATTATCACAGAAGCAAAAAAAATATCATTGATAAAAAATTTCGTCTTCGACTATGACTGCTGAATTTGTAGAAGCCCCCAAATCTCTGATTAATTCGGAAACCTTTATTTTATCAGACTTCAAATCTAGATAGTCGACGATGTAGGTATACTAGCGGCACAAATATGCCGACTAGATGCCCACACCAGTAACAAAACATCCCATTATCTGGGTTCGAAAGAACCGGCAATATAACAAACGACCACGAATACGAATAAAGACTAAAGTTCGTAGATGTTTACGAGCTCCATGTTTACAAGGCTGCACATCTCACACTTATCGATTCGGAGAATAGCTAAGATTTTGAGAAAGAAATTATGATTATGGTATTAGATAAATCCAGGTTTTCCATTATTTATTTTTCTCAAACCAATAATTAGAAGACATTGGAAATCGTAGGATTTCCAATGTAGCTACGTAGCTGATTTCCGCTATGCTCAGATTCTTTATTGATGTCAGTAAGCTCAACTTCCCTCTTTCTGCTATGGTACATATCACTCAAGGTGTGACTTAGAGTCATTGAGATTACATAAAAATCTAAGTGGAGATAATTTGATCCAACTGTGAAGAGAAATATCCTTACATATGATGACACAGGATTAATTTCCTATTATTACTGGATAGCTTAGGTAGAGCTCTCCCTGAAAGTGAAAAAAAAGACCAAAAAAATTCCCAAGACAAAATTGCTGTATGAAGCATCTGTAATGAGACAAATCAGGTAAAAATGCAAAAGTTCTTGAGAACCACGTGCTAGCGTTAGAAATGTGGCTACAGAGAAAGCGACGAGCATGAGCAGAGCTGATAAGAAGTGATAAGAGTAGACTGCTTGCACTAAACTGAGTTCCATGGTGATTGTCTAGGTTATTGAGAAATAGTGTTTTTGTCACTATAAAGTCTCGATATTATTTGGCGAGATCCAAGGGTTGAAACATTTGCTGACTGGGGAAGTAGGGACTGTGTCAGACTGGAAAGGGGAGGGGCAACAGAGGGAGGATGAGGCGGAGAATTCCGCTGTTAGAGCGGTTCTTGCCTACAGTAGACAAAATTATCGTTAATCATTGATTCTAATCGCTAGCATCTCTTTTCACCTCATTCATTCATTTGTTCCGATCACTATTCATTTGATTTAGGAAGGTCCTTGGCTTTTGATCATAAAGCTGTAGTACCTAAAATACTGTAAGTGTTGTCCGTTCTAAAGCGCAAGCCAAGTAGGATATCCAGTCTTCCTCTTCCATTCCTAACGCCTTAGAAAAATTTTCACGCGAATTTCCGGTCATTGTTGCCTGAGGCATACCTCAGCGACCAGATTTTTATGGTTTTACCCTGCACAGCTCTCATACTTCTAGTTTATTGTCACAAATGCATCTAGTCTCGCCCAGTTAAGCGCTTTTACGCCCAGTGATAAAGAGTTGTGCCGAATCGCGTGAGGTATGCCTTGAGTCTATGGGCCGGGCATACTTCACGCGATTTCAGTCGACGCGATTTGGCAATATTCCAACTGTCCATAACTCATCGTAAGCACATTTCAAATGTACGGAGGATATGGCATTAATTAATCCATGTAAGTTATACATCCTATACATGTGCAGTTTGCTAGTGTTGGATTTGAAGACTTCTGGCCAGTTGCCAAATTGCTTCGCGACTGAAATCGGTGTGAAGTATGCCCGGCCCTTGAAGCTGTACAAGTATTTTTCTGCCGGGAAGCAGCGATGATGATGACAGCACCGGAAAAAGTTGAATTGTTATTTTGAGCACATGAACTTTGGATCATGTTGATAAAGAGGTGTGATAATGCATGAAGCCCCCTGAAGCCCATCAAAAAGCGATTTGAAAGCACTGTAATGAAAAATATGTCCGAATGTATTCTTTCTTTGAAAACCGTTCACCATTGGTTTGCCTTTGTTAATATTATCTAGTGCAACGTGACTGGAAATTCGATACTGTGTAAATTTATTCTCTCACCTGAAAACGACAACGGTGTTGTTACCAAAATGTTTAACTAAAACGATAATGTGGTATGACGGCAAAAAAGATATGACTGGTTCTCCGATATCGTCGTTATCAAACAATGATACTTTCCCAGTTGAAATCAGATTTGATTATAATTATATTCTTCAGAAATGAACTTTCACAATTCATAAATTTAAGGCCACTAAGAGCAATTTTTTTTCCAAAAATGGATACTCTAGATAATCCAGATCTTAATACAAGGACAGTCCCAGGATTTTACAAAGAATGCACGCTCAGCGTCTAAATCACCGTCAACAGAACTCTTGAAACGATTTTCCTCCGTTAGTATATCACATTACCAATCACTTCACAACCCTTTCAGAATTCACAGCTCTTGCTTACTTCATCTCGCAGAAACTCGAATATTCTCTCTTGGCTGCCCCAAACTTTTTCTCGTTAATTTTTGATAACCGAGACAGAAATTACCCGTTAATTTGAATTTCAAAATTTCAGACTCCTACTAATGGCTCAGATAAACTGTCCAAGCATATTAGAAAAGCTGCGATCAGACATCGGGAGTAATAATCACCGAGCTCAATCCTTTTCTGTTTTCAAACAAAGGAACAACTAACTAAGCAGAAATGTGAGATTTGTTTGCAACTAATGGCCTCTTGGATAAGATTACTGCAATGAGAATATGAAAAACTTTCTGCAGCTCATGGAAATATGATACAAAAATATAGATAGCGCTTTAAACACTACAACTGCACCCATCCACCGTGAAAGATGAGAATTTTGGAAAAGTTTGGAATTTGGAGCAGCGCGATGACACGAGTATCGCAGTGAAAATGTAAACTGCCAACATGCACTTATACACGGATTCTTCCAGAAGAGAGTAATCAGTTAAACCAGTATTACGAAAGTTTTTAGTAATTCTTAGAAGAAAAGATAGCTTTATCAGTGACAGTATCATGATGGTAAGCGGGGACAATCTAAACAATAGTTTCGTTTACATGTTCGTTTATTCCCTACAGAGTGAGTCACTTCCATGAAAAATATGCCGAATGCAACAAATTCACTGAGCAATAATGTTTTACATGAATTCACACCCTCTTTAGTCATGTGTGAAAAGAAAAACGAAACAGAATGTGGACAAACGGAGCGGTGACGCCCTCGCTCAGAGAGCATTGGCTGACTGAGCGAAACGCCTTGGAGAGCAGATGATTCACGGCTTTATGGCTTCTTGCATGGCTCTTTTTCTCCAGTTGTTTGAACGGACAGGTTTGCCCACGCAATGTGCCATGCTATTTGAGCATCCGTACCACGGGTTTAGAGATGTAAAATGAGAAAAATTGTTGTTTGTAGTGAAGCTATGTTTAAGATAATCTATGTGATTATTATCTGCAGTAACAGCAAGTAATACGCAAGGTACCCATTGATGCAACGGGGTTGACGGCTGGAAGGCGGGACTTTGAGGCTTAATCAAGGCTAGGAGTGATCAGAGAGCACGCTTGCTAGAGAGACCCAGACGTCGCGAGTGCGAGCGGTCGCCTTCCAGCCGCGAACCCCATTAAATCAAAGTGCATAAATGTACAGTTCATCCAACCGATTCACAAGATAGACAGCTTTCCTAGCATTATTTACAATCCTAATGAAATCGAGCAGAAGAAGTCCCTAAGAAGAGCTCGGTGTCAGCATGACCCCTGGTGGTCTTTCAAAATGTCTTGCAGTAGTCTTCAGTTTTTTGATCACTGTTGATCTACAATGAAGCAGATCGCGGTAGAGTCACTATAATGATACAGAACACTATGGAATGAAAAAACCAAAAACAGTTACAAGAGGCTAAAAAGCCCAATAGCATTGGCTCTTCAGTAAATTGAAGAGTCAAAAGTGCAATCACGTAAATCTGATATGAGAGACTAAACCGCTTTGGTGTGACAATTTATTTCAAACTTTTGCAAATGAAAGGCCTAGCGATACTCTTATTTATAGCAACACAATAATTTGATTACTATTTAGGGAAAGAAAGGTATTGTCCGTCTAGTTTGGCTTTTTCTCGTGGTGTACATCGAGGAGGATTCCAAAACATGCCCAAAATCAAATTAGCTAATACGATTGTTAAAATTGAATTCATTCGATGACTTGAAAAAGAGGCTTCTTTCTCAACTAGACCAACTCCAACTTCTTTTGACAATTTCAAAACCTTGCTTCTGAGACTTGGCTCCTAGCTAATTCATATTTGGGAGATGAGATTAAACTGCTTCCAGATCATTGAGCAAAACAAATTGAAAGATGGCCTAAGAAATAAATCGAATAAAGCACATATCGGTATCTAGTTTGGGAAATCACGAACAGGATCTGCTTTGTAAAAAGTTTGAAGACCTATTTTCTTTGAGTATATAACAGAAAAGACGAGCGTCCTAGCAATAGTTAGTCACGTCATGCTTCTCATTCTATTTGGCCTGCCATTCAAAAGATAAATTATACCTTGGTTGTGATTTACAACTTTTCTGATTGGAAGAGGTCGGGCAAAGATGGAAACCGCAAAAATTAATTCTTGGGGCAAGCGGTTGGACTTCGGCTTTGGAAAGCCTGGTCTTGAAGGTCTTTCATTCTACTCTATAGTTTGAAGCAAATCTAGTATACCCAAAAAAGTAACTTTAATCAGCTAGCCTGCTCTTATGGTCTTGTATTTGAATTTCTAGCCACCGTTTTTGTTTTATTAAAGAAATTCCTTCACAACTCGCAGACGAAAAACCTTTTATTTTTCAGTTCTAGGAACCTGGTTGTGTAGAAATGTTACTCAAAGCCAAACTGGGAAACATCGTTCTACATTGACTGGAGTACCGGCTTTCATTTTTTATTGTGTATTCTGCTGGTTCTAGGACAGCAAGTCTTTATCGCTTTGAAAGGAAGTTCGAGCTGTATAAAATTTTCATGAAAGACATTGCAGAACATTGTGCAAGTGGAGCTGATGCTTATTTACACCTGGTTTTTGGCAACTTTCAACATCCGTTATCCCTTTTCAAGGTAAAAATGTTGTTTCCAGTCCGGTTACGCGTCTAGTACTCCCATCTATTCTCACTTCAAGAAAAAGGAAACTGGTAAGTGTAAGAAGACGACCGGGTAAGTGCTTAATTAAATGACAGAAAGACGCGGCTACGAGCAAAAGAAAAGTGAAAAGCTTTTTTGCCATTGCGCAGCAAAGATTTTAGTTATGTCCATTCATAATGCCAGTTACTGAATCAAATGGTAGTGTTTATTTTCGTATCGTACACTTAGGATGTTTCTTTCTGCACGGATTCATATTTCGCTTCCCATTCAAACTAATGCACTTCGCCATGAGTCAGAATGTAAAAACGAAACAACTGAATCAATTTGAATTTATGATGCTTTCGCACGCACAAAAAAGGCAAAAGCACTAGGCAAAGCAAGTCAGACAAAATTTGCGCTGCAAATCCCCCTTCCCTTCCCAGTGTGTTGAACGTCGAGTTAGTCGAATCACATAATGTTTGCCGTTCTTCTTACAGAACGCTCGCAAAGCTTCTTTTGAGAAGCATATCCAGATGTCGAAGACATGTGAGCGCATGTAACATCTGACTCCGAAGAAAAATGAAAATGCTTTCTCAGAACTGTAGTTATGCACACACAGATTGCAGACTGCAGTGGAAGGAATGCAAAAGAAAGAGAAAAATGCTGATAGAATATTGGAGCAGATGGATATGCACAGCAACTGGCATAGCATCTGGAGAGATTAAGAAGGGAAACGATTCCTTTTTTTCAGATTGTAGAAGCTTAAAGGGAAGGAAAGCAGCATAATGTAAACATTTAGACATTTGAATTGGAAATTTCTTACCGTTTGCGCTGCTATAAAGATGATCAATTTTCATGGGATATAGCTTCTTTCTACCGATCTTGTTGGAACACTCAATTTATTTGGGCCATTTTTTAGAGCAAAAAAGCTTTTACAGTATCCATTTACCCTAGTTTAACGCGTAGGCGCACTTTTTTCGACTTTTCAAGCGAGGCGCTCAGTCGCTTCACGGTATTTCGGAAAGCGGTCTTTATGTCGAGCGATTCTTGAGCAATATACAATAATTATAGTGTCCTTTAGTTGCGACGACCTTTGGCGTGTTTGAGGTGGTCGATTTTACAGAAAAATCCCCCGCGTAAGCGTTAAATTAAAGTAACATTTTTTTCAAGTTAGGAATAACGCAAACTTCAGCAATGTTATATTCAGCAGACTTATAAGAATCTTTTCAGATTGTAAAAAGCTAACACAGAGAAAGACGTACTACCAGATATATATCAGCTAGCAGCATTGGTTTGATTCTAAAACATTCTTCTTTGTCCCTGAAAATAGCGACCCACAACATGAAACGCGCTGTCACCTCAGCTGCACAGAAAAACAGGAAGAGAAAATAAAAGAATACATTTGGAAAGAGCGTAATAAAAAGGTTAGACAAAAAGCATTGACTTTATTTGCTTCTCCCCTCCCCCCCCCCCCCTCTCGCTCCTGACGAAACTAACAAAGCCACAAGAGGCAAAAAAATGCGCCAAATGGCTATAGAAAATCCTTACGAGGCTCAGAATTTTCTTTTTAGAATTCGTCGCTTTCCACATTTTCAATAGCATGCTGAAAATTATGTGAACAACCAAATTTTGGAGATTGCTTGCTCCAAGGGATGAAAGTCAAGCTCAACTGGAAACAAGTCTACGAAGTTTTATCTGCTATTTTTTACTTCAAAAGCTGCCACAGTGATTTAGTATAGAAACAAACCTATGCAGGGGCTTTTTCGCATCCGATTGCGGCAGTTCTTTACTGGTTTTCATGCAGCTCTCACTCTTACAAGTAAAATACATTTGATCACATAATGGTAAATTATAGTTTCTGTCAATAGCCTGAAAGATCATAGTAGTAATATTAATTCGGCCAATTTTAGAATCTAAATATAGGAAACTGGAAAATAGGGACTAGATTATGG
This sequence comes from Cylicocyclus nassatus, assembly GCA_958299035.1. NCBI lineage: Eukaryota > Metazoa > Nematoda > Chromadorea > Rhabditida > Strongylidae > Cylicocyclus > Cylicocyclus nassatus. The sequence goes on along the minus strand of CATQJL010000223.1, from coordinate 41,745,658 downwards.
ATATTAACTATGAAGTTATGAGTAGATCGATAAGATACAATTCTGGCACAGATTGTAAGATACGAATCTTTAAGGAAACGAAGGTCATTTAACAAAAAATCTTCTCGACGCAAACAATTTCTTACTCCTTTCTAATGTCAAAGAAATAAGTTTTTGACATGATTCTGGCTGCAAGGAACAAATAGGAGCAATAGAAGAAATGACAGAAAATGAAATGAACATGACAAACAGCGTAAGACATCAGAGTTTGGAATGAGAGACGAGAGAACTATAGTAAACTGGTACTTTCCGTTTTTTCCCTTAGTCATACATTCCGTTCCATCAAAGGCACAATCACCGTGTCGGTGCGTGTAAGTGTACGAACGGGGCAAAGAAAATTGTGCGCTGTCTTAAGCGATTATAGTAATTTGCTACAAACAAATGGGCTCGATGAAAGGACGAGAAGGCGATTTATTCCTTTGGGGATTCGTAGAATGGTACGAAATGAAGCGAACCGAAAGGGGTGCAAGAGTTCGGGTGGGACGGGGGGGGGGGGAGAGTATGTATGCACAGCGAGAGCTGCATGCTGTGTTTACCCGGGGACAAATAGGGGTATGCATCATTCGGCGTTACGAGCGACATTAGCGAGGGTATTTCCTTACCAAAGGACAAGACGAGAGCTTGCAAAGGAAGTGTGTGGGGGAGGAAGAGAATGAGGAGCAAGCAGAGGCGAGGGGGGGGGGGAGGCAGAGGCAGACAGCTTGGACTCTATCAGCTAAAGCAGCTAATGTCCATAGATGGAATGCCAATGGCCGGTCGCGCGTCAAGAGTTGTCGGATGTGCTGCGCGTGGTCGGCGTGAGTCATGAGGACGACGAGCCTCGTGGTAGCTAATTCCGAACGACCTTGCTAGAAATCGATGAGCAACGAGCCGCTTTTATGAGCGGACAAAATCCAATTGAATAGTTGAGCTTCCCTCCCCCAATTCTTCCCTCCCCCCCCCCCCCCCGCTGATGTCGAGGTGAAAGCCAGACAAAAGAGGGGAAAACTCGTCTGCGTCCGAACTACGCCGACACGTTCTTGCCTCTTTTTTCTACCCATATGGAATTATGAATGCAAGGCGTGCATGCGTAATTTAGACAGAGATCCGTCTAGCCGGAAGCACGGCGGGAGCGATTGCTCGGGAAGATACGAAGCTCGGCAGAGGAAAGAGGCGAGGAAATGAAAGATTAGGGACAACAAAGAGAGAGGAGGTTTTTTTTATGGAGATGTTGCGAAACGAACAGGCTAAGCTATGGTCGGAAATGGAAATGAGTCATGTGAAGAACAAGAAAAAGCTAGATTTCAGCGTATCCAATGAAATGGAATGCATAGGTAATCGAAAAGGGCTTCTATCTGCCGAAATACAGAAAAAGAACCTTAATAAGGTGCTTTAAGAACCTTCTGTGAAATGCTAGATAAATTCGTCTGATCACGAGACACAAATTGATACCCGGGATAATTCCGTGTTTACACGAAAAAGGAGAAATTATAGAGTTCCTTGAATTACCTCCGACATTTTTCATTTCTGGTCTCCCCAATCAAACGAATTTGATCTCAGCTATAGAGTTCTAGATGGTTTTTGTCTCTGCTAGGAAGAAAGACGAAATTTTCACTTTTCCAATTTTACTATTATGCTGCATGAACAGTAGGTAGTGATGGACTAGTAAGAGCAAGCCTGAAAACAATTTCACCAAGAATAATGTCTGGAGCTTTCGACCAAAAATCTAGCAGTCATTTAGTTGACCGACCAAAACGGTAGGTGCAGTGGGTATAGATTTCGTAAAGGTCGTGTATTAGGTTGCTTCATGAGTCTAGCGAATCTTTGGATAACAGCGGTTACTCTTTCAACGTCTGCTTAATTCAAAATGCTTTAAAAATCTTGGCTCTATCGTAGTGTTTGGGGCAAAAATTGTAGGCAAAACTACATTTCCACGAGTATTACGGCTTGCAACTTTTTCAAGCTGAAATCTCAATTTTGATTCGAGTAAAATTACTGATACGCACAGCAGATACTATATCTGCTGTATACAATTTTAGAAATACAAATTTTTGATTGATTTTGGTGCAAGACATATGAGCCACCTCGTAAATCTGCTAGAATGATTCATTCGCTACAAAAAGACTCAGAAATCCATGAGTTAATGGAGTTCTTCTTTTGATCAAGTAGCGAATGATAACATTACAAACGGAAAAAATCACGAATTTCCAAATGTAAAATCTAGAAAAAAAATTACTTTGTAAAATTACATTCAGTACATGGGAGCAAGCTGCAAGATTAGGCCGAGCCCCATGTATTCGATTCTACAGTATGTGAAACAGGATGCGCTATAAACCTATGATTTTTGCCATAAAAAAGGATCAGCAGTAAACTTTCACCAAGACCGGGAAAGAGATCTGCGCAACTGCTAACCTACGAAGACAAGTTTCGAAAGATAGGCGTGTGCGCAGCTTATCTGCCCAGTCCATCTTTTGGATTTCAAACTTTTTTGTACATCAAGAAAATGACTAGTTTTTACTCTGTTCTCAGATCGATAATTGCACCCTTTGTATCTTTTGTGACTTTCAGATATATCTATGATTGTATTCCAAGTATATGCTTCAAATTTTAGAAAGCAATACTGATCGGGCACCCTTCCAATTACTATCATTTAGGGAACGTTATTCCGTAGACTTTGCATCCTAAAAGTCTCACAATTGGTTTCGTATACAAAAGCGCTGTTTTGTAAGCAGATATCGCTTGTAAAATATTGCTATATTTTTCAAATATAGTATTAGAGGCAACCTTATTGTCAGTGCACAATGGTTCGAACAATTTTGTAATTCGTTCAGCCAAGGAGTTCAACTATATTAGGTTGGCTAGAATGATTTCTGCGATTATGTAGTGTGAAGCTTCTACTATCACATATCAGCTAACTAGAATTTTTCATAATCAGTAAAGAACTGTTATCCGCCAAATGGCTGTACTTTCGAAAAGTCGATTTTTCGATTTTATAAGTTTCGTTCTCATGATGCAATGGATTTAGAGATGAGTAATTTTGCATTTGACAAATAAGTTTTCTTTGTCTAGCGATTAACAGTGAAAATTATGTTCAACGGTTTGAAATTTTGTTATTGTAAAACAAAATTTTCTTACATTTGCGGATCATGAAAAAATTGCGGTATCTCAATTCGTTGCACCTTACCTTCTTGAGCAGAATTACATGCAATTCTCATTGAAGCTTTTTTCAAGGCACAAAATATCGGAGTATAGTTTGTCTGCAACATTTTTGGGGAGAAAACAGGGATGTTTCGGTTCGCAAAAGAGATCGAAACATTCCTGAAATTCCTGCGAGGTTTTGACCCTGTATATGGTCCTCATAGCTGATTAATGACTAAATGCATAATTGTAACCCTTCTATCCTACGAAACAGTGGCCTACATCATATTGTTGAGTCCTACTTGCAAGTCTCTCCTGATCTAGACGCAAAGTATGCATCCGTCCAAATGGAACAACCGATGTGGTGCACAACTATTAAGGAGCTGGGCAGAGTTCACGCAATTTCAGTCGCGACGCGATTTGGGAACATTCCATTTGTCTATAACTCATTGTAAGCACATTTTAGATGCACGGAAGATAGGGCATTCTATCATTCCTCGTAACTTATACACATTATGCTTGTGCAGTTTGCTAGTGTTGGATCTGACCCTTAATCTATGCCTAGTCAGTAAACAGTAGAATTTTGCTTACAACAAATACATGTATAACTTACAGTAACCTTCCCTTATGCAATGTATCAATCAAAAAATTGCTGTCATGTTAGAAATTGTTGTGATTCCGACTACCAGACTGAGAAATGAACGATGTGGAGGTAAAAAGGCTAAGAAGGATTACCTCACTCGAAGTTCTTTGTTGTTTACAGAAGGCAGAAACATTTGCAAGATCACGCAATCCAGTTGGTTTTACTGTAATGCTTCAGCATCTCGCCTAGAAAAGACAACCGAAACAATTTGAGCTCAAGAATTTGTAGGTGAACCATTTTCGTAATGGCATCAATTTTACTGAAAATCTTCAAAACCTTTAGCCGTACAAAAAGAAGAATGGTTCGTACTTCAACAGCGGACGACATTTCTATGGGAAGCAGCAGACAGTGGAGCTTGAAAAAAAAACGCATTGCACTTATGTATTGCTTTGACTTACTAGCATAAATTGTAGGTAATTCAGATTTTGCCTGGAGAAGTGAAGTAAATGTGAGTTCTTGTTAAAAGAGGCTTTGCAATGAGAAAAATGAAACAAAAAAGGCTTCCCAGATTAACTTCGATAGCGCGGCTAGAATTTCAAGCAAAAATGATATGGCAGTAAACATTTCAGTTGCGGGAAATCTATGACATCAAAGTCTCTAGAAAAAAGCACGTGTTTAGACGAGTTTCGCGGCGGAAGGCTCAGCAGTGGTTTACATAACTTTTTTCGTAGACGGAACAGCATCAACAAAAACTTTTTTCTATAGGGGCGAAACGTTTCTGCAGAACAAATTTTGCGCTGCCGTCAAACACTAGTTCTACAAACGCTGCAATCAGCACTGTATTGATGTGAGTACTAAATGTATTCCAATTATGAAAAAAGTGACCGAAAACTCTGAGATCTTCAAAATGCTATGGTTGACTGAGTTAATGAACTGTGAGGACCAAGGGTACCAGCTGTTCCCAAATTGACTTTTATATTATGCAATAAAAGCAGAGAACTTAAGCAGAAATATTAGGTTGGCTAATAAATAAGCTCGGTCGCTTTTGCGGCTCTTACAAATGCTGCAGACAAATTTTTGTCACGTGTCTGTATCTCTGGAAGGAGCACTCCAGTGGGTACTAGATAACAGGTTCTGTTTGAGTAGAATTTATCTTCCAGAGAAAAAAATCCGTAAAGAGAAGTAAGAAACCGCAAATTTCTCATAATGCGCAAAGATGAGGAAATTTCGTTTTTTTGATGAAAGATTTTCAAAGTGGCAGATCACAATTTCCATTCTTATTCACTGGACTCCTCTGTATTCAAATAAACGAACTGCAATTCTCTACATCCATTACAGCATGTAAACGAAGCTTAGGAAATTAAAGAGTTGAGCTTTTGGAATTTTAGCCATGTTGAGGCATAACTGTCTTGACTGATGAATGAAAATCATAAAAATTTGGTATATGATAGAGGAAGCTTTGAGTTACTGTCCCACAAAAAATGATGGATAGAAATCAACAAGAAAATTTTTTTATGAAGATTTGCATGCCAAAACGAACTTATTTATTAGCCCTAATACAAAAAATCACATAGTTTCTCCTTGTTAATAGCAGACGATGACTGGAACTATCTTGAAAATTTTTTTAATACTTTTTAAGAATCCAAAATTTTTTTTCGTTAGACTGCTGTAGCCAAAAGTTGAATTTGTTCAAGCAATTCGAGCTTATTGAAGTGACATCTATGACTGCAAACTGCACATATTAGGTTGTCCCGAAAGTTTTGTCGGTTTTTTCAAACCGCTGTAAAACCACGCACAATAGAGACCTGAGTGAGTCTTGGAATGCATTCGATGCAGCTTTTCCTTCTCTTTCTTATGGATATATTTTCATACCATAGCTTTGTATGCTTTTTTGATAATTGCCAAAATTCTCCACCTGTCAATTTTACCCGTTCAAAGTTGAGCTAGTTTTTAAAAATTTCATTACAGAGTTTCGAAAAAGATTAAGTATGGTTCAAATAGAGCAACTCTCGAACTACAAGAGGGTATTTTTAGATTCTCGTAGTCTGCTGATTTTAACTTCAAAAAATTATTTCTCCGGGGGCCTTGGTTTTTAGCAAAGTCATGAAAAGCGCAATTGCAGCAAAAGCATGGAAACTTTTGAAGTTTTTGCGATTTCAAACTTGATTGTTATTAAACATCAGTTATGAAACATAACCAAGTTTGATTTGCTTCAAAAATCAGCTTTTTGAATTTTCGGTAATTTTACGTGGTAAAACGTGTTCAAAAAGCCGCGGTTTTTCTCAAATAAATAATTACTGCGGAATTGATAAACGTGGCCCACGTAATCTAAAATAGGTACAATGTAGCCAAAGGTTTCTTCTACATAAAAGTCACCAGCGCTCCTCGAAAATATCAAGATAAAAATTTTGAAAATTCGGGAAAGTTTTGGCGCTGCTGCTGAGGTGCTCAAAAAGCCATGGCGATAACATCGCAAAGACGGGGTAGATCAGGGAACAAATATAGCTATAAGAAAGAGGATAAAAATTTGAATAGAATGACGCCTAGGCCCTTCATGAGTTGGTGTTCTGTGAGATTTGGTGAGCAATGAAAAAAACCGACAAAACTTTCGGGACAACCTAATATATTAGGTTCGATAATTAATGCACGTTTTTCTCACCTCTTCTTCCAATCTTTTGAATTTGAACCATTTCTGAGAAATTTTTTATGGTGTCTAAACGCGCTTCATCTTGTTTATTCTTTCGTTCAAAGTCTAGGTACAAAGCCAATTCCACACCAGAATAAGAGACTAAAGTTTGAAATTTCTTCCTTTCATTCGACTTGCTCTGAATCCGAAAAAACGCTTGATTTTTCCAAAAAGCGTCTCGTAATTGCGAAGTTTTGTGATGCAAAGTGAGTCAGTGAGTCAAAATAGACCCTTTCGGATAAAGTTTTGGCAGTTTTTGAGCCAGATATTCTCTTCCTTTAGTACAATGATAAAAAAGTACATGTTGTATAATAGGATTTTCTGTTTTCATTTTTATTGGATTCATTTGTTCTGGAGAAGAATTATTCAGATTCAAAATCACCCTTTCGCAAATGTGCATTAATTATGAACCAACCTAATATTGAACTGAAGCGAAAGTTCGTGCAGAACTCGACATGAATTTGATAAACTTTCAAATTCTGAAACATCCAAAAATTTTTTTACAGTGCAGCAGTCCACAGGATACCGTGGCAGGCTTCAATCTTGCATGAAAAAGCAAAAACAAAAAAGTCAGTGAAAAACTTTTTGCAGGAATCCCTTGAAGCTGCAAATATTCAGTGACACCCAAAAAAACGCCACAGTAGTATAAGTGTGCGATGAGTCCAATTTTGGTCCCGTGATGGATTCTTGTGAAGTTGAGGGGATTTTCATTGAAGATTGAAGTTTCTAAACAATTTTCTCTTCGCATTTTTATGAAGATCAAAGCTTGCAACGCTAGCATAAACGCTACGGCATATTAAAAATAGCTAGCAGCACTCAAAGTCACAAATTTTAGAGTGTCAATTTCAAAAGTTGTTACTACAGGACCAATCAAAGAAAGATTGCATTTTGATGATAATCGCAAAGCTCAAACTTCTTCTATTTCGGAATATAAAACCATAACTTTACGTTCAAAAGTAAATTTCTTTGAATGACGCAAAAAATTTAACACTTTATTGTATTTGTATCGAATTGGCTTTTCGTGATTCAAAGCCCTTATCACCCAAAAAATGGTAACGGCTGACTTGAGGAGTGGCTGTTTTATAAAACCATGCAAACAATTTTTGACCAAGTCTGAAGTGCGCATATTATGTACTAAACATGCATGAGTGCAGGAGTCTTGTTTACAGCAAATAAGAACAATCTTCCAAAACTGACAATGTTTTAGAATGATAATATGTGCTGTAGTGACTAAGCACCAAAAAAAAAACAACAAAGTAGAATCCGGAGGCGTGCAGCAGAAAGAAGCATATACTTCAAACGAAATCCTTCTCTGAAGTTATTTGAGCTCTCAAATCAGCGAAATGAAGCTCTGCAAATAAAAATCTTCTCATATTACCTTTCACATGGAGAGTATGTAAAAAACGGAGGAATACGAAAGTGTTGTTTTCCAATCCAGCATGGAGGCCGCACAAGAAAGAGTTGGCATTCTAATAGTTTTGCAAGAGAAGCACAACGTATCGATTTCGCTGCTATGAAGTCATGCACACCATTAGCCCTTGGGGCATCGGAAAAAATGGCGTTTTTACGCTTGAGAATGTGAAACGCAAAGGGGCATAATTGGCTTGGTCGCTTTACGATTCAATAATTCGTCGATGCCGGAGGCAACCTAACGTAGATCTGAAGCTTATGTATACTCTATCAAGGGCACAACAAAATTTTTTTTCTACCTCAGGATATCAATTGACAGATACTAAAGGCGTAAATGAGTTTATAAAGTACATAACCACAATAGGATGTGAATTATAAAGGTTTTAGAACTCGTTCGAATTTAACCAAGCTGTCCCAGCTACTTCCTGAACAAATTATCCCATCGCTTTTGTTTTACGCATTTTTCCTCTAAAAATCACGGGGTGATTTGATTTTCCTATTTCTTTACAGTAGACTTGACAACTAATCGACAATCATATTTGTGGATCAGCAGATCCACAAGTTAATTTATCTCTCTGCTTTTTTATTCTAATTTTTTGCACTAGAGCTGAAATTTTGCTTGATCTTATTTGCTGGTATTGAGCACTTTTCGAGTGTTTAGAATATACGTAAAATATAATAGAATAAAATATATTAGGTCATTCCGAAAGTAATTTCGCTTTTTTCAAACGGACGCCACCTGTGATGGAACAAAGATCCCTAAGAGATCTTGCTAGCGTTTGATGCAGAATTTCATCCTCTTTGTAATAGTAATGAAATCATTGCAACTCACTCAATGTGTTCTCGGAAAATAACCAAAATCCGCCACCTATGCTTTTTGAAATGGTCAAGTTTCACGATTTTCAAAACTTTCATATCAGTCCTCAGAAGGAGTTCAAGCAACGGTTAGATAGAGCAAACCCTATAGAATACAGGTCGACTTTTTCCTCTTTTTCATAGCTTGCCGTACTTTTTAAAAGATATTTTACCAAAATCATCGATTTTGGCAGGCCTACGCCAGCCACAATTGCATCAAACATCAGTAATTACTCGGAATTTGGAGCTTCCAAGATGATATACGACTTAATATTAATTTTGTAAAGCATATAAGAGTTTGCGGATTCGAAATACTGAACTTCGAATTTTTCGGGTACAACCTTGGGCGCGTTCAAAAACGTGAGTTATGACGATTTTAGCCCCGAAGATTGAACAAATCGGGAACAAAAAAACATCTATTAGAAAAAGGAGAAAAAGCTGCATCAAACAGCGTCCAAGCTGCTCTCTCATTGTCGTTCTACGAGATTTGAGTTGACTAATTATGGAAATCGGTTGCATTAGTTGAAATGTAAAAAAATTTTGAGGAAGTATGTGAAGGAGAAAAAATTGTTTTGAATCCTGTAGGGTTTGCTCTATCTAATCATTACTCGAACTCCTTCTGAGGGTTGGTATGAAAGTTTTGAAAAATTGTGAAACTTGACCATCTCAAAAAGCATGGGTAGCAGGTTTTGATTATTTTTCGAAAACTCAATGACTGTGCTGCTGCCACGATTTCACCACTGTTTAAAAGAGGATGAAATGCTGCATCGAATGCTACCATGAGCTCTCAGGAAACGCCTTTCCTTCAGATGTGGCGCCCCTTTGAAAAAAGTGAAATTACTTTCGAAATGACCTAATATAATAAAATAAACCTATAAAATACTAATTAAATATAAAGTACGTAATAATATATATAATATCTTAAAATATACTAATATTCATGAGAATTAGTGAAGCATTGAGACCTTTTCTTTCACTTTTTCTAAGCTCTGAGCAGGTGAATTTGTATGTTGTGTAAACACGATAAATCGCCTCTTCCGAAATTGCACATGAAAGTGCTCGATTTAGATCGGTGAGTGTGTCATGGCCGTACGATCTCAAATTCCCTCCCTCATGCAGATCTCTGACTGGGAGGTAATTCTCGGAACAGAAGTTCTTGTTTGCCGGCACTGGAAGATGTGCCAAACTATGTGGTTGATCGGCTTTTCGTCATTATGCAGTGCTGGCCATAGCTATAAAGCCACCCTAAAAAATCACGGTAATTTGCCCTGTGTCGAACATAATTGTCCAACAAACCACCATCCTATTTGTAAAGTAACGTTATATCACTGTTCAGAACAGCTCCCAGTTTTATTGGTTTTGGCAGGAGAAAAATTGAAAAATTTGAAAAAACGTGTTCCGAAAGCTGGCTATAGCTATAAGGCCACCTCCTATTTACAAGCAATTCTACATCCTTTGAATGTAGAATTTTTTGTGCAGTTACAGCATCAAAATATGAAGCATTTGTTACACCCAGGTGCTGTCGCCTTTTGCAAAGAAAATTTATATTGCATTTTTTGCTTCAAAATGCATAAAAAGTCACATTGCTGCAAAAAACTGCTCGTTTACTGAGTTTTCGAGCACTTATTCAACTTGGATGAGAGCATTAGGATTTGCTAAGCTTTTACAATAGATGCTGTTAAGGGCGCTTGCGTCAATCTTGCCTAGTCGCTGATATCAATGAGGGAGCCTCAACCTTACCTTGAGTTAGGCCCGCTTTTTGAGTCGAAAACTCGATTGTCGACGAGCGAAAAACTTCTGATCGGAAATTGGCGTAATATTTGCAGAACGACGCACTAGTGCAAAAGTTGTTAGAACATTTGAAAAGACGCAAAGTCAACGTTGAAGTCAAATTGCTTCATCTGCAGTTCAATTGTGCGCAGTAGATGTAACATGACTCTAAATTTTACTCTTTTCAACTCCTCATCAAGTCATATCTTACGGGACCATTAGGAACACTAGAATTAGAGTCTTGACGGTTTTTGGTCCGATCGAATGGTAAAAGTGGGTCTTGCTTACTCACAGTGTGATACTGATTTTTGAAGGACCAGTGCTCAAAGCATAAGCGGAAGCCTAAAAGTTGCGATGAAGTTCCGGCAACGCACACAAGTTTATCGTTGTAAAGACGACGCAATGAAAACATAGCAGGGCTTTTCGGACATCGGAACTCAAATTCTGTGGTTCGAAAGCTCATCTACCTGAAGGGGCGGTTGAGGCTCGCTCATTGATGTAAGCAACTACGCAGGACTGACTCAAGCGCCTTTCACATCATTCATAGCAAAAGCTTAGCAAAGTGTAATGCCCTCATCCAAGTTGAATAATTGCTCGAAAACTCAGTAAACTAGCAGTTTTTTGCAGCAGTGTGACTTTTTATGCATTTTGAAGCAAAAAATGCAATATAAATTTTCTTTTCAAAAAGCGACAGCACCTGGGTGTAACAAATATTTTATATTTTGATGCTGTGACTGCACAAAAAATTTTAGATTCAAAAGATGTGGAATTGCTTGAAAATAGGAGGTGGCCTTATAGCTATAGCCAGCTTTCGGAACACGTTTTTTCAAATTTTTCAATTTTTCTCCAGCCAAAACCAATAAAATTGGGAGCCGTTCTGAACAGTGATATAACGTTAGTTTACAAACAGGATGGTGGTTTGTTGTACAATTATGTTCGACACAGGGCAAATTACCGTGATTTTTAGGGTGGCTTTATAACTATGGCCAGCACTGTAGAAGTAGTATCTTTCAAATCTGCCTGTTTTGTGCGTTTAGGCGAGGAAATATGGAGCAGAGCGGATTTATAGCAAGAAAACGTTTACTTTCTAGTTGATATCACTTTTCTTCTTCTAGTTTGATGATTCAGTTTCTGCATGTTTTTTTTCAAATTCACTTTTCAGGGGTGTACGATTTCTCTAAAGATCACTTTCGCTTTCCCTACAACATATGTGCAGTAGTGTTTTCGATATACAGGGTGTCCCAAAAGTAAGTACACACTTTTCAGTCGTTGATATCTCTCTTCCCATTAGGTACTTTTCCGCTAATCAAGTAAAATTCTGTAGAGGAGGCATTAATTTAGATTTACAGTGACGAGCCAATTACCGATTACTCTTGGATACTGTAGGATGACGGTAAGAATTCTCAGCATGTGGAACTATTGTGAAATATGACATCCGAAAAAATTTTCTTCAGAAAATCTGAAAAATCTGTGCTAGGGTTTTCGCGCACGCTGATTCCACCACACAACTTTTTGCGAGTGTTTTCAACTTTTTTGACGATGTAATCACATTTCTTACAAATGCTGGGAATTCGCTTATAACGGTTTAACCCGGATATCTTTATAGAGAAGCATCACGGCATGGCAAAGGTTTCACATTCGAAATCAGCAGCTTCCGTTATTACAGCATAAGAGTTTTTCCTGTTTGGTTTTGTTCCGAGACATAATATGGCTTCCAGTGATCTAAAATCTTTGCCGATGTTCCCACAGTGATCCTACAGTAATGAAGAGCGAGCAATGATTCGCTTGTTACTGAAAATCTAAGCTGAGGCCTCCTCTACAGAATGACGCCTGAATGGTAGAAAAAGACTCAATGGCAAAAGAGATATAACGATTTAAAACTGTGTACTTACTTTTGGGACACCCTGCATACACGATATATATGTTTTCGACATCTACACACCAGTGGCGAGCCATTCTCGCCCTTGTATCATTACCAATAGTCCCTGAAGCTTTTCAAAATTCTAAATTTTATGGACAAGAAAAGTGAGAGAATCTTTGGTAAATGATGAGAAGTACTGTTCAAGAGTTGCATTTACATTCACAGTAACTCGTGCGTGTAGAGGCGAAAAGATGCCAACGGCTAGCCCTTTATCTTTTCCCCTTATATGCCAAATATGAGACTTTGTTAGATTGTCTTGACTTTTCCTGAAAATGAGGAAGAAAGTGCAACAAAACTTATGCAACAACCTAATATCATTAATAGGGGATCCTTATCCATGAGAAAGTTACAGGATAAAATTCTTTCATTTCAGATAGATCTTCCAATTTTGACACTTTTTTCTACATACAGAATAGATATTATGATGATTCTGCCAGTAGTTTATGCCTCCAGATTCTGTGGTGGAGACTTTATTGACCTTACGTTTCGACAATGTCGTCGTCATCAGCGGTCTGAAAACGGATTGTAGGCTCTCTGACTTGCTCACTATACCTCCTCCCACTCTGTCAGTCTAGACCTACAGTTATGACAGTGGAATGTGAAAATTCTCGGTGAATTCAGCATTGTCGACGAATTCGGCAAAATCGGCAAAAAACGCAAAGTCGCCGACTTCGCCGACATCCCCGAGAATTTTCACATTCCAAAGTCGAATGCATGTATGAAGCAAACCTTATGATTTCCGTTTACATGGATTATTCGACGTACTAACAACATTTCTTACATTGTTTTGCTGCTGGTGGCACATTATAGATAGAATATTTGCCAAATTACACGACTTTCGAATTTGAAAACCAATTTATGAGAAGGCGATTTTGTAACATCATAATCTGACGAACAATGCAGATAAAGATCTGTGCTAAGCATCATCCGGGAGGTGTTCACAAAGTTTTGAACTCAAGAAAATATGCAGACAATTTTCGCAATAGATAAAAAGTGCAGGCGAATTTGCGACACTTTCATCTGTGAACTCATTCTGAGCGGCCGTGTGTATCTACTATGGTCTCACAACGTTGACTTGCGCAAGTTAAGAAGGGAAAGGATGTTTCTGGACATGCCGAAACACCTTCTATCGAAGCAGAAAGCAAAGAACAACGCGAACAAGGTATGCCTCTGACCAAGCTGCATACGATTTTGGCGGATAAAGCTCCCGAAGCTTTGCCGCTTCTTAATCGTTTGTTGAACTTGGTCTCCAATCGGCAAGTCTAGAGCTTCTGAACGATGAAAAACGATCCCGCTCCATTGTTATATCTGGAGTGCCGGAACTTGACAATGGTATCGCATCCGAACATCAAGCACATACGGAGAAATCTGTCATATCGGTTCTTGACAAATTGGATATCGAAGCAAAGCCTACTGAAATCTATAGACTAGGTAAACCCAGTGAAGACAGATCTCGCTTGATAGAATGTTTCCATCGCACTTTTTCTATTTCGAGGCGCTAAAAAAAGCTCCTCGTCTCCGCAGCACACCCGGTATTGAGAATATTTTCATTCGCAAATCCATGACTCGCGAGGAAAGGAACCAGGATCGGGAGCTGCGGGAGCAAGCACGTAGTCTGAATATGAAAGTCTCAGTCTCAAAGTCTGAATACGTAAACCATATTAGAATATATAATATGGTTTACGTAGTCTTTAAAGGACAGGTTGTAAAAGCAACGGATAATCCTAAAATCAAAAGTTTGCCACTAAAAAACTGAAATCATGCTTGGTTGAATGCTTTTCGTCGAACTGTTTTATGAATGATGATCAACCTAGCAAATTGAAAATCTTTTTGTTTAATGCGCGCAGTTTAAAAAATAAACTACACCTTCTACTAATGTTTCTATGTCACCATAAACCTGATGTTGTCTTCATTACTGAAACTTGGTTAACCTCAAAGATTCTAGACTCCAAGGTTGTTTTTGGCTTGCCCTATACTCTCTATCGGTCTGATAGAGGGCATAGAAGGGGAGGTGGTGTCTGCTGCATAATAAAAGGACATATCCTTGTTAATGACGTCGACGTCAATACCGAAAGCAAAGCTGACATACTCACCTCAAAGATACTACATCCTACTAACAATTTACGCATGCAATTCGTAGCTGTATAGCTGTATACCGCCCACCCAAATCCAGTAGTGAAAATGATGATAAGGTGATAGATATAATGAATTGTTTAGCATGTCAAAATATTCAAACCATCTTTCTTGGTGACTTTAACTTGCAGATTGACTGGTCTACCATAAAGGCTTGAATACTGCTTTTACTCCTTTTTTAGATTTCGTAACTAACTGCGGAATAAAGCAGCACATTAGCTTCCCTACCCATGCCGGAAACGTCCTCGATTTAGCATTGTCGGCTTATCCGATTATTGCCAATATCACTATGCTTCCTCCCTTTGGTTCATCTGATCATTGTATTATCTCTTTGAGGTTTATGAAAATTTTCCCTCTTTTGATTTTGCAGAACAGTCTACGAACGCATTCTCCAAATTTGTTCCCATGAAATTCCCAACTACAAAAGAGAATTATCTCCCGCTCATATTTGCGCCTTAATTTCTCAGAAGCAGCGCCTCTTTGACATATTGCCTAATCCTCTTTCTGATTCCCTCTATAAAAAAGTTTGTGCTGATACAGACCGTCATGTGTGAAAAAATATTTCGCTTATCGTGAAAGAAAGCTTGCTGCTAGAAGTTCACCGAAATATCTCTTTTGGTACTTGAAAAGCAAAATGAAATCAAATCCACATCTTCCAACTTCCAGAGATTCTTTCGGCAAGTCTTACGTTGGCGATGGTGATAAAGCTCATGCTCTTGGAGAATACTTCGCTAGTGTATTCTTCGATGAAGGTGAAAATGTGAACTCTAATGCTTTTAACGATGTCAGTACTATTATGCTTCGCAAACGCTGTAATAATGTCTACTTTGATCCGTCTATTGTATATCGTTATCTAAAAAAACTCAAGCCCTCTGTCACTGAAACATTTGATGGAATACCTCAGATCGTCTATCTCAAATGCGCTTCATCGCTGGCTGCTCCACTCGCTCACATTTTCAACATTTCGATGCTGATGGGTGAAGTACCTAGTTTATGGAAAGAGGCCATTGTCACAGCCATACCAAAAAGTAATAGCGCCACTCTTATCAACGAATTTTGTCCAATTAGTTTACTGCCTGCTCTCATCGAAATCATGGAAAAGATTATACGTGACAAGTTATCGAGTTGGCTGACTCAATTAGGTTTGATTCCTGATGAACATCATGGCTTTCTTAGCAGAGCTTCCACCACCACCAATCTTATTGACAGTGTCTTCGACTGGAGTGTGGCATTAATAACGGGGAGTCTGTTGATGTTTTCTATGTCGATCTTTCGAAAGCTTTTGATAAAGTCTGTTACAGCAAATTATTCCCCAAAATGCGTAACCTCGGAATTGACGGAAATCTCTTTTCTTGGCTGATGTCTTACCTACGAGATCGCCATATGACCGTCGAAGTAGGTCATCAGTTTCTGAAAAACACCGCTGCACCAGTGGTGTACCGCAAGGAGGTGTTTTATTTCTTTTGCTTTTTCTTTTCTACATCCTTGATTTGCCGAATACTTTGAAAACTTCCCACAAATCAGCATTCAAAAGTACGCTGATGATATCAAAATTTAGGGAAGGTACAATACTACTGACAATGCATTGGAAGTACAGACCAATCTACAGGAAACCCTAGGTAATTTGAGCACCTGGGCTGAAACTTGGAATCTGACATTTAATTTGAATAAATGCTCTGTTCTCCATCTTGGAAAAGAGAATACACCTACCTACTTATCACGTTAATGGTAGCAGGCTAAAAAATTGTGAAATCGCGAAAGATTTAGGAGTTCTGATTGACTCCAAACTCACCTTCACTGAACATATTGACTTGGTGGTCAGAAAGGCATACGCCTCATTGTTTTTACTTTTTCGTAGTACTAACACTAATTCTTCTGAAATTCTGCTATTACTCTATAAAGCCTTTGTGCTTCCACATTTGGAATATTGCTCCCAGATATGGTCTCCATTCCGTAAAAAACACATCAAGAAACTTGAAAAAGTGCAACAACTTTATACAAGACTCTTTTTCAAACGTGTTTCGCGTGAGATAAATCCACCACCCAGTTACGAAGACCGCTTTCAGAAATTTCATTTGAAAAAACTTAGTTTCCGACGTGTTTTGTTTGACCTTACTTTTTGATTTCAAGTTTTACGAAAAGAGAATAAGCTAAAAGCGAGTAAGTACTAAACATTTATCCCTACAAGTGACAGATCGGGGGCTTTCAATTTACATTATCCCAAGATTCGACGTAGAAATCATCAACAGATGTTCAATAATCTGTTTTGCAGGACAGCAAGAGGTTTCAACGGCTTCCCAAGATACTATAGCTGCAATAAATAGTGAAATCTTCAAAGAAAAGTGTAAAAGACTTGACTTACAGTGTTACAGATATGATCTAGCAAAAATACTTGATGCATGACAGATCAAAAAAAGAGAAACTTTTCCAACAAATGAAAAAAAAGTCACTACTTTTCTTTTTCCTGCGGGCATATCATAGCTGATGACAAACTTCCACTTTGCTTGCCATTCATTTCTGATAAGATCAGCGCGGCTATACAGAAGTGCATCGTTCGTGCGCAGCTGCAAGATGATATTATGTTAGTGAACATTCCCAACGATAATATCAAGAAACAGTTCGTACGTAACAGATCTACGATCAATACTGCAATACGGAGCAATGCGTGTATGCCCGCACGGCAGAATGGGTGACTGTGCGAAGATGGGAGCGCTGTATCAGCTTGAATGTATGAAATGTAATGCACGCTGTGTGGGGAAACAGGAAGAACACTTGGCATTCGCATCAAAGAGCATTTGTCAGATAAAAGGCGCAAGAACTTGGCTTCGCCGCTTGGCAGACACAGGCAAGAATCGCATGGTGGAGACGACTTTGATATCAAAGTTACAATTCTGACACTTGAAAAAGAGATCTCGGCTAGGGAAGCCTTGCAATCGTTTTGAATTTCTGCAAAGAATCCAGGAATGAACAACAAAAACGAGTGCTTATCCATAACCGCTGTTTTTCTTCCCTTTTTATCATTATGTGAGCTATAGCTATTTACACGACATCCCTCAGTATAGCTCAGTCGTCCGTCGCGAACATCTACATCCGATACGGACATCTAACGAAGCGGTGGTTCCCTGGTATGCCTTTTGTCATTACAATTTTTGTAGCACTAGATTGGGGGAAGAGCCGAGAACTGGCAGGGACTGGTGGAGACGTTTGATGGGCTGGAGTTACGGATGAAGCTTTGAACCATTCCAGCCTCTGATGAAGACGAAAGCGTCGAAACGTAAGGCCGAAGAGTTGACAATAAAAGGACCACCTAACAACCTGTTCGGCACAACAATATTCGACACTAAGTCAGAATTCTTTTGCAAAGGACTGAGGCAAGAATGTTTGATTACAGTCTGCTACAGTATCATTCATATCTCAAAGCCTATGTTTTTTGTATAAATTCGCAGTGGCGAGGTCAAGGGAACTTTTTATTTTCTTTGTGTACAGATTCTATGTGGTAGGCTATCTCACCCATTAATCTAACAATATCACAACACCTGCTATAGTTTGAGCTTTAACCAGATTCCTTCTCAAGAATCGTCCATATATAATGAGGAGAAAGAGTTGATGGTTATCACATTTTTCTGTTACTCCATGCAGCCACATTTACAGTAAACCCGTCAAACGCGCAACTTAAACTCAGAGTTAAATCAGGGTTAAAGGCAGCGTCCAAGCAGATACGAAAATTTAGCGTAAAGGGCCTCCCGCGCTAATAAAGCTCTTGCCCAAGTGCCATTGCACCACTTCTGAAGAAAACCGCTTGAGAAGTGCGACCTGCCCGCCCCTTCAATCGATAGCCAGACTCTGTATGTTGCACACAGTCAAGACATATGGTCCCACTACGACTCTGCGTCTTGACTTCGGCGGCGAGCTTTCATATTCGAAAACAACAGCTTCTCTGGAACAGCCCGCTTTCGACATTTTCGTACCTTGCAAGCTGCATTTTCGAAATCAGCGGGAAGAATAAGCCCAGGTAAGCGGAAAAAATTCTGTTCAAAATTTTGCCCGGACGCTGCTTTTAACTCCGAGTTATCACGCACCATTCAGGGACCATTAACAGATGCATAAACAAACCAAATTGGAGAAAGGGCGATATGGCAGGATACCCCGCAAAACGTAGTTCATCTCAAGTATAGAAACATGGCGTAAATTGCAGCTTAGCTGCGCGTTAACTCTGAGTTTGGTGCGCATTTCAGGCGCCCGCGAAACTCAGAGTTAACTAGTTTGGTTAGAGAAAGAGAATAGTGTGCAGATGAGGAGGAACAGCTAAAAAGTCCTCCGGGGTAGATATTGCTCCGGGTTTCATCAAGCATGATGGAGTATCATGGTGCACCGTTGAACACAAAAATTTGTCTTGTAAAATTTTGGCCCCGAAGGTTATCCGACTGCTGATCACGAATACGATGCTCGTTTTTCGCCATTCGCCCACATCAAGGTTACGGTAGGAATACGGTAGTTGGGCGAAAATCACGAAAGTCTGAAACTTGGTACAGTGGGGTTATTTGGCACGCTAATCAAGAATATGTTGTTCATTTATCGCTGTAGGGCCACAGAGCAAGGTCACGGTAGACTTACTGTGAACGGGAAATTACACGAGATCAATAAAATTTTTATCTGAGGGGGTTATTCGGGCGCTGATTGCGAATATGATATTCATTTTTTTCATCAAGGAGGGATAGAGCGAGGTTACGGTAAGAATATAGCAGTGAAGTCAAGGTCACATAATAGATTCAAAATTGGCTCAATAGCCGATGTGCTGACCACGACCATGCCGCCCATTTTTCACTGCAGTGCTGTATAGCGGTTACGGTAGAGATACGGTAGACTTGCCAAAATAGAATTCAATAAAACCTGACCTGGTGGGGTAATTCTGCATGTTGTTCACGAATATCATAGCCGCAAAGAAATACTCTTCATACAGTGGCGTACGGAGAATGGGTCTCGAAATTTTTGGAAGTTACTCAAATATGTTGTAAAATGCGCAAGCGACTTGTTTTTACTTGTAAATAATCAAAATAACCTTTAAAGTTTTTTGAAAAATCAGTTTAGCCTTGTGAAAATTTTTTTCGGGAGCTTGGCTGCCACGCCCCTTTTTCTAAAATTTTGGAATCAGCGAAACGCAAAAATTTTGAAGAGCATTCCATTTTTTAAATTTCGGAGTCGTGGCTGACGCCACGCAGCTTCATCCAAAAAATTTTTGTCACCCCCCCCCCCTCCGAGCGGAAATTTTGGGTATGCCACTGCTTTCACAGGATGGATATAGTTACGATGGATATACGGTAGATGGATCAAAATATCAAACTTACTTAGAACTTTGTCTAAAGGAGTTGTTTATCTATATACTCTTGAATATGTACTATTTCTTTCCCACTGCAAGACTGCGATGGGGTTACAATAGGCGTGATAGACTAAACTGGCTGAAACTTTGCCAGTAGATTCATTTGGAAGGCAATCATGAATATGCTGTCCATTTTCAATGAGGATTATGTAAGTTACGGTGGGCATACAAGGAAGAAGGGGAAAATTTGTAGCAAAAGCAATTGCATCGCGAGAATTTTTCAAATTTTTACTTCCAAAAGTTTTGTTGTCGTGTTAACGAGAACACCCTCAAAAATTTATTTGAAAAATGTTATTACTCAGAGGTCATTCGAAAATCGAATGACACTCGTTTTTCAAATAAGCTCTAGATTTTTATTTTTATCTGGAAGTCGATTCTCCTAAAATTATGGTAGGATATCTCAAAATTACAAAATCTAGATATATTTGGTCGTTCCGAAAGTAATGTCGCTTTTTTCAAATGCACGCCACATCTCGTGGAACAAAGATTTACAAGAGGTCTTGGTAGCATTCGATGCAGAATATCATTCTCTTTTTAAAGGCCCTAATTTCATTGCATAATACTCAACGAACTCTCCGAAAATTACCAAAATCTGCCACCTATGCTTTTTGAAAAGGTCAAGTTTCACAATTTTTCTAAAATTTTATAAAAGCCCTCGGAAGGAGTCCAAGTATATAATGGATAGAGCAAACCCTACAGGAAACAGCACAATTTTATTCTACTTTCCAGAGCTCGTCATGATTTTATGTAGATCTTTTATTGGAACGACCGGATTTTAGCAAGCTTTTCTCAAACACAAATGCATCAAACACCAATAAATCTTCGGATTTTGAAATTACAAAGGTGGTTCATGGTTTCACACTAATTTTTCAAAGCAACTGAGCATTTACATTAAGCATTTCAGACTATCAACTTTCGGAAATTCCGAGTACAGCCTGGGGCGCCTTGGAAAACCTGAATTATAATGATTTTATCCCTGAAAACTTTATAAATCGGAAACAAAAGGCAACTGCTAGAAAGAGGAGTAAAAGCTGCGTTGAATGACATCTGAGTGGCCTGCCGGTTAATGTTCTATGAGGTTTGAGTTGGCCAGATTTAGAATTTGGTGGCCTTGAAAAATCAATTTTGGAAGTTCTAAGGAAAAGAAAAAAATTGTTTTGTGTCCAATAGGGTTTGTTCTGTCTACAGGTACCTGTACTTCTTCGGAAAATCAGTACAAAAATATAAAATCATAGTCGAACTTGACCATGGCAAAAAGAATGGGTCACAGATTTTGGTAATTTTTCGAGAGCTCGTTGAATACTACGCAATGAAATTAGAGCCAATCGAATACTGCCAACATCTCTTACAAATCTTTGTTTCACGAGATGTGGCTCATTTGAAAAAAGCGACATTATTTTCGGAACGACCTAATAGTTCGTTCGAAATTCTAAAAATAAGATATTATAAATATGTAGTAGGGATTTTCAAATCTTATATATAAAGTTGAATGTGTGTCTGTCTGTCTGTCTGTCTGTATGTCTGTACGTATGTGCGGAATAGAAATTTTTATTTCTGAACCGATTTGGACCAAACTTGGCACACATACACTTCGGGTCCCGGCGGGTGTCACAGTCCACTTTTCGTTATCGATCGATATCGATTTTATCGATTTTTTGCAAAATTTGAGCTACAGGGCTGGGAGTTGGCACAGGGGGGTAATCAAGCATGCTGATTACAAATATGTTACTGACAGGGCCGGGCGAAGCCGGGTTTGCCAACTAGTATTTTATCAAATACTAGCTGGCTTACCCGGCTTCGCCGTATGTTTCAAATAGAAAATTCCATTTCTTAACCGATCCGGACCAAACTTGACACACATACACTTCGGGCCCCGGCGGGTGTCACAGTCCACTTTTCGTCATCGATCGATACCGATTTTATCGATTTTTTGCAAAATTTGAGCTAGGGGGCTGAAATGGAATTTTCTATTCGAAACATACGTACAGACAGAACATACATACAGATATACAGACATATAAACAGACATTCAGCTTTATATATAAGATAATAGCACATTGAGATTATGGGAGAAGAGAGGGAACGAACTATTGGATCACGGTCTATGTTTATATTTCTCCCTGCTACTAGTTTAAGAAGCAGTAATTCTTATTGCCAGGCACCTCACAGGCAAGCCTAAAGTCTCTCGACGTATCTTCACATGTGAGATCTTGAATACGGGTATTCATTAGTGCATAGCGGCATCTCACAAATAGTGGCTCCATACTGTAGCAGGCTGGTAATTGGGAGCCGAGAGGCTACATTCTAACTCTCGGTTCCGGCAAGATGTTTTACAATGAAGCGTATGGCGGCTCCTTACAGCGGCTCCGCAAGTAGCGGTACGAAACTCCGAGTTTCAAGAAGAAACTTGGAGTTAACTCTGTGTTTCAAAATGAAACTCAGAGTTAACTCTGAGTTAGCGCGCAGCTTCAAACTCGGAATTCCGGCCAGATTACTACCGGCCCTGACTTACCTTTCCACTTTCCATCTTTCTAATCTCCAGGCGACTTCATCCCTTCATTTTATGGTTTCACCCATACAAACTTCTTAGCGGATTTTTCAGTGTACAGTCGAGTAGATTTCCTGCTTAATATAGTGTCCCTGCAGACGCGGCAACGCTGGGGCGTCAATAAATGCTTTGAGAGTTCCCGAGCTAGTGTTTTCCAGTGTTTTCTTTGCTTATTTCATGCTTTTTAGTTGATTTGTTGCTGATAAAGAGGAAAAGGGTAAGTTGAAGGGTAGTTTCTGTTTTTTGAGAAGTTCTATCATCGCATATTCACAGATATCCATGTGGAAGCATTTCGCGTCAGCTTCTTGTCTATATTTTTTCCTTCATTTCCTTTTCTTCTGTCACTTCTTCTTTTAAAGCTCCTCCTTCTTGTGAGGCGTTTCTTTGAACGCTAGTTGGCTTGTTTTGCAGCAACTTCTGCTTTCATCCATAAGAAATAGCATTTTGATCAAGTACTTCATGTGATAAAGACAATAAGTCAATCGTAGAAACCCACTAGCGTCCAAAGAAGTACCTCACAAGAAGAAAGAGGCATGAAGTGACAAAAAATAGACAAGAAGCTGACGCGAACTGCTTCCACGTGGATATCTGTGTATATGCGATGATAAAACTTCTCAGGAAACGGAAACTACTCTCTAACTTACCCTTTTCTTCTTTATCAGCAACGAATCACCTAAAAAGCACAGAATAAGCAAAGAAAACACTGGAAAACACTAGCTCGGGAACTCGTCAGGCAATTATTGACGCCCCAGCGTTGTCGCGTCTGCAGGGACACTATATTAAGCAGGAAATCTACTCGACTGTACTTCAAAACTTTCTGAACAAATCTCTTCGCTCCATAAAATCTGTGTACCTGATTTTTCAAGCATTATTACCAAAACCGTACATTTCGCTGCACTTTGCCGCCAAGATTTCGGACTGCTGTCTCTTCAATGAGTGATTTATCGAATTGTAATTTCTAGCTTCAAAGTCGCAGATAAAGGGCAGTTCGTCAGTGAAATGTTATCATCGTCCGATCGCGTCTCTAAGCAGTAGAAGAAGTAAATGACTGTGATGGGTGCAAATATAAAATTATCGCAACTTTTAAGGTCTTTCTTCGTTAGAGTAACTCAATAAATATTTGCCTTACATTACTTTGATAAAATAATATACTTCAATTCATGATTTTTAACCACAACTTTTGTAAGCTCATAATATCCTTCAATTTCTTGGTTTAGTATGTTTCAAAGGAAGAGCATCATACGCTATGCTAAATGTTTACCTAATGAGTTCATTTCTGTTTTCAACAACATGACCTACTCTTTATCAAAACGAGTTCATGATGGAATGTCTTAACAATTAATCATGAGCTCAAATTTTTTTCATTCAACTTTCAGTTTTGAGCCAAATTTGTTCTCAAATATGCATAAAAAATACTGCATTAGTTATGCATAGCAAAAAGACTTTTCAGTTAGCATTTCCTGAAGTTTTCGAAATGAGTGTGTATTTTTGGTGCGTGGCTTATGTATCAAGCCATTGCTCCAATGTCTTCGCAAATGCTGTAAGAATATGGCCCGTAGTAACCCCCCCCCCTTCAAGGGATCTGCCCTAGGACGGAACTGAGTTGATCTTGGGCGCCTCGGTCCAGCATCCTGCGAGCTATTGATCTAGATGCGGATCGCTTTTCAGGTACAAAACTCTTGCGCGTTATCAAAGAGGAAACACCTATGCTTGTGCAGGTTTGGTCAAAGAGGCATGTGATTGGTACTCAGCCCGCACGACCGTGGTTCGGCGCCGGCTAGTGGCAAATTTTCGTGCAACACTGAGCAATCTTTGATGACAGCCAATCGAAGAAAATGACGGCCGCTATCAAGGAATCCACAGACCAAAAGAGTGCACAGGACAAAACTGCGTTTATTTTACCAAGATTTCGTCAAAAATTGAGGAAGTAGGGACAAAATCGAATGGAAATAAATAAAAAGATTGTCGCTCTGAGTAGCTTTTGTAAACCTAGCAAACTCTGCAAAAAGGAAAAAACCTATTCTTCTATTTTTTGCCGAAATCAGCTGTTCATTGATCCTTTCCTTTTTGGGCACCGGTATTGTGCAGTTTTGCGCGTCCTTGTACTGCAACAATACGTCAAGTACGATGTCCCGTAATTTACGCACGAACAACTTACGGGATTTTTTCTGTGTCTCATCCCTCGCACACTATTTCGGTCAATTCATCTCAAAATTGAGGGTGCTCTTACGGATTTCAGGTGAATTCATCGCGGCACATGCCCTGAAGCTAACCCTTCAGATCAGGTCGCATTCTTAAGCACGTGAGAGTGACCGCTAGTTAGTTTATCTTAAATACCTCAACTCAGCCCCTCAGCTAAGATCATCTGAAGTGAAGTGGGGTTCACTACGGGCCTATGAGATTTTTATAGGAAGCAATAAATATTTTCAAGTTTAAAAAAAAGTAAAGGTCGACCATAAAGAAGTTCAAAATCATTAATTATGTAATTTGTACGGACTCTTGAGAGGTTAATGCAAGTTGAGAGTCTGAAATCTTCTAAATGAAAACACTAACGAGTTTTCGCGTTTTATGACATTCTCCGCCGTGCAATCCATCTTAAAATCAGCGTCCGGGCAGATTTGGACATTTTTGATTACTATCATAACCGAGTACTACGGCCTCGATAGAACTATCGCGCAAATCCGACTTTCGAACACCCCCGGTAAAAGGAGAAAATCGGCGCAGAAAACGCCGAACTTCGAAGACCACGCCCACTCCCTCGCACGGCCCGCCCCTTGACGATCTCTCTCCAGCTCTTGACGTTTTTTCACGTTTAGTGTATACCCATAAATGCTTGTTTTCGACAAGGATATTGGGAGCACCCGTTCGCGGTTCTCACGAAATTGTCTCAAAAATGATTTTTTTAGGAATTCACACATTTTGGGTGCCGTATTTGGAATCAGCGCCATTAAAAGGTCTGACTAAGTCAAGAAATAGAAGTAGAGATTCTGCTCGGACGCCTTTAGAGGCATCGTCCACCCAAATTCTCGACTTCCATGTTTTTGCCGAATCCAGGCCTTCTGAAGGCCCTGATCTCGAATATGAAAGCGAAAATCCGCGAAACACTAAAAAATCCCTGTTTCGAGAACCCTTTGCAGCAAGCACAGGCGAGATAAAGAATGCAAGTGGGCGGGGCGACCATGGTCGCCCGCCTACTCTGCTAGTTCCGGAGCGGATTTCTCGCTCTAGAAGCAGTCTTTTGCGGCGCAGCTTGGAGGTTTGCCTAGTGTGGGGGCCCACATTAGTATGCCATCATGAACCTCGCCAACCTCCATTTTGGGTGGACGGTAATTTTAAGACTTCCGGCGTATACTGAGGCATACCTAGAAAACTTCAAAAGATGGTCATTTTCACCGTTTGTAGACGAAAATAAAGAAGAGATAGGGGTTTCTTTTGGCGAAAAGGCTTCGAATATGTGAATTTGGAAAACGAGTTCTTGCAGGAACGCTGTCTTTAAGACCGTTGTTCTGTTAAATCTTTGCGTTTTGTGAAATCAGTAATCCGACGAATCTTTTCGAATGCTCTATGACGCGCCAGAAGCCTTTGCACACACACTCTACATTAGATGATGTCGTAGCTATCTTCTACGAAGTTTTTGGTAAAATGGAGAAAGATAAATCCTTTAGCGCAACTTCACTTTAAAAAGCATGCTGCTGTAGCCCATTACGTTGTCTTGCCAAAAAAGGATCACAGATATGTAATCTTTTCAAAGATGAACAACGCGTGGTAGTCGACAGCATTCTTAATTTGATGTCAGCAATTATATGTCGTCGATGGGCCGATTGGCAGCAGAAAGACTTCCACTTACAATGTCGCCTGCAATGAATTGGAAGGTCAGCGTAAATTCATCTTCTGCATGGATCGGATTTGCCGCCAATTTTCACCGGAAGAGAAAAGTGTAGGTTGACATTTACGCTGATCATGCAGTCTTGGAATCGAGATTGTCTGCTTCAGCGAGTAAGGATGCTGCAGGCTTGATCAATTGGGATAAGATCAGTATCGTGCCAAAGTGTTTTGGAAGCAGGCGACCTCCTACTATAGGACTTAATGTGCGGCATGCTCTTTTTTAGAGAAAAAAATTGGTCTTTAGGATGACATTCGCCAGGTCCTGCCTAACAGAGCATTTTTGAGTTGGTTATGTTTGACATGTGCGTAAAGAATAGCTATCCTTGGAGGGTATTCCGTAAGCAAACTGTATCGCTTGATATGAGGATTGGTTAGTTCGATCTACTGCAGTTTTCTGATTAGAGTGCCGGAAAAGCAGACAGTGTGGAGGGCTGTATAGAACTTCCACAAGATGTTGTCTCATTGACGAGATTTTTGTGGACCAATTATCAACACCGACATTCTCAAAGACCATACGATAATAGCACCGCGAACCGGAAGTGGTCGATGTAGTCGTATCAGCGCACTGAATTAATCACTTTACGAGCATTGTTGCAGTAGAAAATTTAATTGAATAAAGTGCATGTCCAACTAACAAGTTTGAAGAGGTAAACATCAAGCGCAACAACTCAGAGTAGCTTTCGTAATATGGAGCTTCCTCAATCAAATTTTAGTTCACCAATGTAATCGTTCACTAAATAATTTGAAATGGTCAAACTATCGTTTATTCAGTTCTGTAATATGACGGCAAGACGGAAGGAGACCAAAGGGAGTTTGAGACAATAATAATTATAAATATGTGCTTGTTGTCGAGACAATATCTCTGGGATGGACGGTGCATTGAGGGATCGCTCTGTGCTTGTGCAAAGTGTCAAAGTTAATCTAACCTCGCTCTATGTAAACCCTACCTCAAGGGCTTGTTGATGAAGATGGCCACTGGTGTTGGCAGATAGGCGTATTTAGGTGTGTAGAAGGGAAACAATCCGGTGAGCAATGCTTAGTGTGTCCGTCTACTCTGTGCAACTATTGACTGATTTACTAAATACTGCGGTGAAACATAGGCATTCAACTACATCACGTGTACCTCATTGTCAGTACGTTGTACGCGGGACGAAATCTAGACTGATTGATACCTGGGGATGGTGTTTGGCTGTATTGTTTCGCAGGTGAAAAAGCTGCAATCTACTTCATCCCAAAAACGGCGCGTTACGTTCAAACCTAAGGTCAACGAACAATACCACCGTGTTGACCCAAACCTAGATCTGGCACAAAAATAAACAAGACAGCTTGTTTCTATTTGCGAATGGTAGAAACAGGTTATTCCAAAAGTGATTCCGATTTTCAAAAAAAAAAAGAGTTGCATATCCCGCAAATCCAAGGTACTCAGAAGACCTTAGTCGAATTCGACACAACTTTTCATCCTCAAATGGTCTCCCCTTCCAAGCACTTCTCTTCCCTCCTTGGTCCTCCAACAATGTCTGCCAATGTAACCTTTAGTTTCAATTCAATCAACCCATTTCTCATCAAAAGTCCTGCCATAATCTGAGGTTTGCAACTCCAGAAATCATCAGTATTTACAATCCTTGAGCACAAGTGCGAAGCAAATGACTCTCCAGCATTCGTAGGTGAAAAAACTGACATTTTCAGTGAGGTTAGGATCATGGCCAAGATTAAGTGAGAGGTAAGCTGTTGACTCTAACTAATGTTTGTGATTTGTCATTGTCCTGATTGTGCCCCCAGTTTGAGCACACCCTCTCATTGCTTTGGTTATTTCACAGTAAGTTTAGTTGCTCCATCATTCTGCAGTAAAAAATAGGATGTTCATTGCAACGATCGCTACTTAATTAAAACCCTATCAATTACCCTTTTGTAAAAAAAACCGAAATAACATCTACTTTTTTGTAAAAGAAACGTTTACATTTCTTGCAAGACCTCATAATCCATGCATAATGATCATGATTTATACTTATGGGACGAAAACAGGTTCCAAAATGATCGAACACACTTTTTTCTTGACTTTATTTATGAGCAAACAATGCATCAGCGACAACATGATTAAAGAATCAAAGTGGAGAACAATGCACCAAATGCAAACTTTGATCTCAAGAACATTATGATTGCGATGAATTCTGATCAATGCCGACAAGCCTGAATGCATCTCAAACTACTCAACCTTTCCAAAGACATCACATGTCTACTTGAGCCACTTCCATTTTTGCGAATGTTTCAGGTGAATCTGGATCTGAGCGTAGGTGGAAGTAGTTGCATTGCTGTTGAGTTCTCATTGTTTCCTCAAATTTGATTGAATTATATTGGGAAGAGATAACTTAAAAGAAAAACATTTTAAAACCATGACTTGAGAAAACTGGCCCAGAGCTCATAATCTAGAAGCCATTTCATTTTGAGTCTTCTAAATAGTGTACAGTCGAGGATTTTTTGCTTAATATAGTGTGCTTGCGCTGAAGGTTAAATGCGGTAAGATATGCGCGTGAACAAGTAGCCACGCCAGTAATGCCAATATTTTGCGCGCGCAAATAGCCGGCGTCACAGGCGTAGCCATTTTTTTACGCGCAAATTTTACCGCATTTCACCTTCAGTGCAAGCACACTATATTAACCGGAAAATCTACTCGACTGTACTGCGCTTTGACTTTTGCTGATGCGTTTTTCGTAACAGCAGAAGTTAAGGAGTCCAGCGCTTAGATTTATGTACTCAAGTGCATGCATACTCTTCATGATAAAGGAAAATTATGGCATCGACTTCTTATACATGTGGTTGACTTGCGCTGAGTCTCAAAGGCAGTGTCCAAGCAAATCAGGGCATATGGGTTTTTTTGCCTGGAAACTGTCGAGGAGGTTCTAGCTATGGCACACTGCCCAAAACGCAGCGCAAATAATTCATTCACTGCTGAGAAATTCATCCGCAAACACTGCGCCGTGACCGTAACACTTAGGATTGGTCCCAGCGCGAACGTAGTGTTGAAGTGAGCGAAGTCGTTTTTGGGTTACGGTTACGTCGCAGGTGCGGGGTTTTCGGGAACGGATTTCTCAGCCGTGATTGAACAATTTGCGCTGCCCTTTAGGCCTAAGGCATACTTTGCGCGATTCCTGTCGCTGCGCGATTTGGCACAACATCGACTCTTTGTAATTCGTCGTTAATGTGTTTCCTTTAGTTAGAACTTAATCCGATTGCAACAACTTACACAAGCTACCCGCCTATGCGTTCGAAAAGTGCGCACGATAAATTTGTAGAGATCTTTCAAATCGCCAAGTCGCTTGAAAGTGGCGATTTGAACAGATCGCGTGAAGTATGCCTTAGGCCTTAGGCGCCTTAGTTAGGACCTTCTCATTTATTTCCAGGCGAAAGAGCCGACGGGATTGAGACCAGATTTGCCTGGACACTGCCTTCAAACTCGAAAAATTGGAGAGAGCAGGAACGGCACCGATTACAAACCTACTACAAAGGAAGCAGAGTTAAGGATGGAGAAAAGATATAGATAAAGAGATTGACAAGTGGTGAAAAAAAAGTGATCGTAAACATCATGAGAAGTGACGACTTCCTCAGGTATTCATATTCAGAGATACAGCTCAATGGAATCCACAGCGAACCATGAGTCGTTGGAAGAAAAGAGAAAATTGAGCAAAAAATGAAAAAAATAATTCTTTTAGGTAGAAAGAATTTAATAAATATTTGAAAAAGGAGGAACTGCATTTATTCTATTGACGCAGCATAGTTCCTTGCCAGACCAACTGGTACTCACCTAGCATTTGCCGACTAATTTTTGAATTTGACGCACATCTTACTTAGATCTACTTTTAAGCATTCGGGGTACCTAATGCACGTGCAATGCCAAGTCAGGTCTCTTCTTGTTAGGTTGTCTTATAAGTTTTTTTTTAATTTTGAGTTTCTTGTGAAATGACCGCACGCTTCATTCCTTTTAGGATGCAGGGTAACATCCGATAGAGCAAAGCAAGCTCTATAAGATGACCTGTACGAGCATCAGTTCCAGTACATGTCGAGTTAGGAGCCGAAATCAAAAAAAAACCTTGGGTGCCCGAAAATTCAAAGGTTGCATCATAACGCGGCAAGGTATGTAGAATATGTAAAACACAGCATTCAATAAAAGAAACAAGCTCAACAAGATGGCATTTCGATGGCAAGTTTAATCCACGCGAAGTTTGATAGCAAAAACTGTAGACTATCAAGTTCTAAACACCAAAAATTTAGTCCAAAAAATCCTGGGAACACGCACTCATATGCGCTCCCTAAAGGTTATATCGTAAGGTGTAATCGTGTATCGTGTAGGTTGAGAGAACAGTTTGAGTGAACAGCACGTTGGCGCTGTTCATTCAAACCTAAACGACATACGACCACGGGAACACAAGTCGATAATGAATCATGACATCCGGAATCAGCCTCCCGAGGAAGGCTCGGATGAAGTGAAAGATGTCATGAAGAAGAACGCTCAGGAAATTGATACTTCCTTGCCTGCAAGAAAAACATATCCGGCATCAAGACATATCGCATATGAGCGCAAAATCAAGAAAAATGACAATCAGCTGCTGCAAAAACGGAAAAATAACGAGATACAACGATGAAAACAAGGCCCGCGATGTTGTGCGCAGCATGGTCCTTGCACGCTGCGCCTACGGTAACGCTCGCGCGTATGTGTGATTGCACTATGCGGCGCTGGCCTCGTTAAACGCATTGTATATACGCTGCGCCTCTTGTGCACATTGTCTTCATCTTTTGCTTTGATACATGCTGTCAAAGTAAACAAAGTCAATTTGAAACTAACTAATTTCAGTTTGTGCTCCTTTTACATGTATAATTGATAAACTGTGGTTTATTCTCGTAGTTTAATATGTGTCAACTTACTTCTCCTCTACAAAGCGCTCAGCGCTCCTCCTCAGTTTTATACTATCCAATTATAGCAAATTTTGGGATTCTAGAGCATATCGGCAAATATAGGATGCCAATCGATGGTTGTAATCAAAGACGTTGTACTATTAATATATTAGACTGTTCGGAAATCAATGCCCCTTTCAAATTGCAACCGCACTGATTCATAAAGTCGCCTGCACGAAATCGCCCGGGTTGTTGTAGGCTGCGCACGCGAGTGCGCCTGCAACGCGGCTGCCGAGTATGGGCGCTATGATGACTCATGCGCGCGAATGCCAATGTTAGCCCGCAAAAGATCCGTGCGGGTGCTCATTTCGGGCGATTCCGTGCAGTCAACTATGCACGTCTTATCTCTAAATAGGATTCATAGCACCATTAGATCGAGCAAAACAAACTTTGCAAGATATTAGTTTTGCTTTTGCATGGCTCTGATTCTATCCGAGTTCAAAGCCAGAAACTAAGAAGATTTAGCTAAAAATATCGAGAAAAATCGTAACTTCGTTTGAAAAAACTCTTCAATAATTCTAGCTTATTCAATTATGTAATCTCCACATTAGACATGCACCGTTGCTGTATTTTTTCGTCTACTAGAAATCAAGAAATCGAGATTTTCATACTTTTTGCTAAAGTGATGTTATTCCCAAATAAGTAATTGTGTACTGCAAGCAAATGTGTAGAGATACAAACATAAATATACAGCGTTCCACAAGCTTTGATCCTCAAGATGTGTTGAACATAGCATTCCTTAGTCTGGGTCCGTAGTAAACCTGCGAAATACGTCGCGATGTAAAGAAAGCGAGCTCAAGACGTTTCCGACTGAAGTACATGCTGCTTATGACCATCTGTGGTGGTCGCAAAACTCACGCGCTCGCGATCGCGCCGCTCGTGATTGTCGACGGCGGGCACTGTTACTGCTCTACAACACACTACTTCTGCGATGAACAAGCTTGGAGCAAACGAACAAGATGCGGAGACAGAACAGTCGCGGACATTTGTCGAAAAAAAGCTTCGATTTGTATTAGCTTGTATTTGTATAATCTATTTGTATGTTGCATAGGTGTGCTCTGGCATCATATATCACGTTGAAGACGAGTACTGATGAAGCGACAACTAGTGGCGCTGATAACGCGGCGCGAGTATCGAGTGCTGCTAGGCTTGAAGATGGGGGGTACGACTCTCGCGGTAGCCTAAGGCAAACTGCTTAATAGTGGGTTTTTGTGTAAATATAACAAATTAGTTAGTTAGTAACTTTTTCGTCAGTAGATGGAGAGTTAATTGTAAAACTTGAACCATTGAAAACTGTCAAGAAAAACTGAAAGAAAGTAGATTACTTTTTTTTACATAACGCAAATATGTGCTTTTCCATTAGCCATGACGCCAAACGGTTCCCATGCTCAGATCAAAGAAAAACGCTAGTCCGTGCGCACAGGGCTAACGCGGCGTACTCGAACCCTAGTCGGTTGCGCTTTCGTCTCCACGATGAGTACACTATTTTTCTTTGTCTGCATTTAAGTGACGACGTTCACGACGTGCTCGTCCTTTGCGGACGAGGTCGAGCACGTCCTGCACTCACAACGCCGCGCGATTTCACCGCGCCGCCGTGACAAGGGATAGCCGCCGGACGAATGGCGGCCGCAACGACATGTACTGGGTACCTGCGATGTTCCGAACGTCGCGACCATCACGACGGGGATTACTACGGCCTTGGTGTCACACGCTAGGGCCCATACTTCTCGAGGAGCAAAGCTTGTGGAAAGCTGAAAATTTACGTTTGCACTTCTACAGGTTTGTATAGTAGTATACAGTTACTTAGTTGACGCACAACATCACTTTGGCAAAACCATGATGACTTTTTCCCTAACTTCTGACCGAGGAAAAAATATAACAACGTGTTCATAAATGGTGATGTGGAAAGTGCCCGCACAAGCGATCTAGGATTTTTGCAGGACTTTTTTGGACAAAGTCGCAATTTTTTTTCAATTTTTGGGCAGTTATGTTTTTGGCATCTTGA
This sequence comes from Cylicocyclus nassatus, assembly GCA_958299035.1. Lineage (NCBI taxonomy): Eukaryota > Metazoa > Nematoda > Chromadorea > Rhabditida > Strongylidae > Cylicocyclus > Cylicocyclus nassatus. The sequence goes on along the minus strand of CATQJL010000223.1, from coordinate 41,712,382 downwards.
TCATCCTGTAGAATACAATTTGCTTGGTTCCATTAAATGACATGAAACCCATTTAGAAATTGAAAGCAACGACTTGCTCCGGTAGAAATTCAAAATAGGCATTAGTTCCGGACAACCTGATACTATGAATGGGTGTATCCCATTACTTGTGACTATCAATCACGCAGTCGCCTCGCGCGACAGGCTCGGATGCTCGGAGCACTCGGTTAGCTGACTTGCAAAGCCATACTGTTACTACACCAGTTTTTATTGTTTGATGAATGTTTTGCCATAAAACTTTTGGGAAAAGGTAAGATAGTCAAAGGAAATAGGGAAATTACTATGTTTCTGATCAGGAAATGTTAACTTTTTTTACTTCAATAATTTGACCCCTAAACATTTTTTCTGGGAATTTTCACTGGCCCCGCTGCCTCCCGCCCAAGTTACTGTAGCGCCGCGTTGCGGCAGTTTCTAACTGACTCCCACTAATAATGGCCCCCTCCCCACTTCGCGTTTTTTTCGCAAAACTCGGTAATGCATCCCTTGCAACCGTCATGACCTTTGAACTGTATGGAGAGTCGCATTCTTACGATTGCTTGCGAAAGTAAAAAAAATCATATGTGGTTTTTAATTGATGCTTTTTCGATCAATAAGACTGTTCGCACTGCTATTGGCACAAAATCAGCAAAGAAGCTATCAAATTCAAGCTCATGTTCCGAGTTCTTGTAATGAAAGTGTTTTGAAATGCCTGTTTTTCTTTCTTTGCATTGCTCATGCTTGTGATACGCAAAGCCCATACTAGTGAGCACTCTTACTCGCATAAGTTATGTTGCACGACTGCCCTCTATTCGCTACCTTAGATAATTTTTACGAATTGCTGTATTTTGAGTAAAGGACATCGCAGTTGTAGTGGAGGATTAGACGCTTTAGATTGCCGTACACGATTTGCCAGTTACGGGATGACTTCAAATGTAACGCCAGCTTACCACAAACGTTTAGCGTGTACAAGTTACTAAAAAAATAAATGCTGTGCATTCTGTACTTCTAGAATAAGTTTTGGACACTTTTGGAGAAGTTTGAGCTGCGGGGCTGGGAGTTGGTACATGAGGGTAAGTGAGGGTGCTGATTCTTACTTTATCGATTTTTAGAAAAGTTTGGGCTTGGGGCTGGAAGTTGGTACAAGAGGATAAGTGAGGGTGCTGATTATGGATAAAAAATTTACTTTATCGATTTTATCAATTTTCGGGGAACTTTGAGCTACTGGGCTGGGAGTTGGTACAAGGGCGTAAATGAGGATGCTGATTGAAACCGAAATCTATCTAATTCAGCGATTTTTGGAAAACTGATTATGAATGGATCGGCTTCAGCCAGATACGCCGGCAAGTTTGAGATATGGTTGTCTAGTTATTCGGTAAATCATTCGAATATTTATTCGAAATTCGACTTCCAATGTTCGATTATACTCGATACTCATTCATTCGATATTTTTGATTTTCCGAATTTATTCGGAATTTATTCATTCGAGAATTTTTGAACTTCGAATTTATTCGATACGTTTATTCGAGATTTCTTTTATTTTCGAATTTATGCGATATTCGTTTATTCGAAATTTTTCTTTTTCAAATTTATTCGTTATTCATTCATCCGATGAAAATTTCAGAATTACTCAAGTATACTATATACGCTTACCTTCCTGTAGCAATTTCGACTCGAAAGGCACCATTGACCTAAGCCGAAGGTGGTGAGATTTTAATACCGTTTATTAGCGAAGATAAGTGCCGCTGCAAATCTTAAATTAAGGATGCTCCAGATAAAAGCACCCAAGATGGCTCCGCCTATCTGCGTGGGGAGTTTGAAGATAATATAAGGTCTTTAATGTAGTTTTTTCATGAATCCGCCCTTCATTAAGATTATAATTCCTACATTCCTCTAGAGCCCACTCTCAAACTCATTATCTTCGAGCCATCAACTGTTGAGAGCCTTCGAGCCATCAACTGTTGAGAACCTTCCTGGCCATTAGGACTTGTACCTTCTACAACAAATTATTCGCCTTTGAAAATGTTTTGCAGGAATCGCTGTAAAACAGCATCAAAATCTCACCATCCTCAGTGCGGGTGAACCTTGCTTTTTAGCAAAGAGCTGGCTTACCCGGCTCCGCTCTGCCCTGTCAAAAGACTATGATAAAGATCCCATCCCTATCCCTGTACAACCTTTCCCTGTGCCCACTTCTACATGCCAATTCCCTATTCCTGCTGTACTAGCAATCAGCATGCTCACTTACCCCTCTGTGCAAACTTCCAGCCCCGTAGCTTGACCTTTGCAAAAAAACTAATAAAATCGTTAAAGTAATTGGTAATTCTAGAAAATAATATTGTATTCATAATCAGCATGCTCACTTACCTCTGTGCCAACCTCCAGCCCCGTAGCTTGACCTTTTCAAAAAATCAATAAAATCGTTAAAGTAATTGGTAATTCCAGAAAGTAATATTATATTCATAATCAGCATGCTCACTTACCCCTCTGTGCCAACTTCCAGCCCCGTAGCTTGACCTTTGCAAAAAATCAATAAAATCGGTAAAGTAATTGATAATTCCAGAAAGTAATATTGTATTCGTAATCAGCATGCTTACTTATCCCCTGTATTAACTTTCAATCCCGTAGCTTGTTTTGCGAAAAATCGGTAAAAATCGATGTCGTTCGATAACGAAAAGTAACTTATGACACGCTCCCCGCCATATGTGTGCCAAGTTTGGTCTAAATCGGTTCAGAAATAAAAACTTCTATTTCGCACACAGACATACTTACAGACAGACAAACACACATTCATCTTTATATATAAGATTGCATTCGTATACGTGGCGCATCCATCCAATACGCTTTCACGGCAAGGAGATCAGGTCAGGTTTGAGTATAAATCAATAGGCACATTGCTGACATATCGGGTTAGTCAGCCTAGCGAAAAGCTGCAAACACCGTCTCAACCCACTATGGTTTTCCTAACCGCGGTCAGTCAGCAAATCCGCTGAGTTCATTGATGAATACGGCCAGAGATATTTGTGGTTTGCTGGCTGCTTCGACCATCGCTTCAGTCGCGAGTCCCCGGAAAGCTCGGCAACTTTACCTTCTTAAAGGCAGTGGCTCGGCAAATCTCAACCTAGTCAAATTTGCTCTTATCTGGGGTTATTCAATACGCTAATCCCGAAAATCCACTTTTGAAAGCTTGAAAGCGGCGAAAATAAGCGTTTTTCAATGCCCTTCCCTTTGAAATTGGACGAGTGGAGCAAGGCCGATGACGCTAAATCGTTGCAAGACCCAATGGTTATAGCGTTGCGGCGGGCAGCCTCCTATGGTGAGAAGGAAATTGCCAGTTCGTCCAGATGCGTGTAAGATTGGCCTGCGCGTGTGAGATTGAGAGCGATTTTCTCGGCAGGGAAAGCATGCTGTGCAACCGGGATTGCACTTTTTTTATACTTGGGCGATAAGGAATCTAACGCGTTAAAATCCCGAGTTGTTGAATTTTGCCGATCCACTGCCTTTAACTTGATTGCCTACTTCTTACAAGGGAATGGTAAGAAACTGGAGTGGCCAATTCAAACAAGCTGCATACCATTAGATGCAGCATAAAATGCTGACTCCAAATCTGTCTTCCTTATCTGCAGCCACTTTTGTGGATGGAATTATAACCCGTTAAAGCCATTATTTTGCTAGGAATTGTGTGTAGAGGGCAAACTTGGCCGTACAGAGCCTTTCCTGGCTCAGTATTAGGCCAAAACATGAAGCTAGGTCACTTCACATGGCTAGTATCTAGAGGTGAGCGAAAAGGGCAATAGTGTGCTTCATCTCGCATTTCTTGTGTCTTTTCGCACTAAAGCTGATCATAACTTCGCTTATCAAGGCGCTCAGGAGATATGGAAGACAGATTTGAAATCAGCTTTCGAAGTTGCATCGAATGGTTTGCAGCTTGCTGGATTGGCCACTTCGACTTCTGACCATTCCCTTGTCAGAAAATAGCCCGCACAAGGAGAAAAATCATCTTGCTTCCGCGTGTAGGCAAGAGAGTGCGTGAATAACTTGGTCTCGCTGGTAGTTTTGGAAGCGTTTATCTAACAATAGCCTTGCTTTTGCTTGTGCAGCTGGGTCCCGATGGAGCTTTCAACTAAGTATCGGTGTGTAAGCGCCACGTAGGGCAATTCCATCGAGCAGGGAAACAGATTTTTGTACGTTTAGGGCAATTCTCAAAACTGAAGGTTTTCAAGAGGCATGTACGGCAATTTGAGAATAAGCTGTGAGTAAATACTTGATTTCGTTGTTTCTTTCTGTAAAGTCGTAAGTTGGTTTTTCTCATATATACGGTTTCAAGCGGCACATACGGCATAAACTTTTTTTTGAACAGTCACTATCGGTCTTTGAGCGGCACGTAGAGCAATTTGATCTGGCAGGGAAACAGATTTTTGTACGTTTGGGGGAGTTCTTATAATTTTTAAATGGTCTTCAGGCGGCAAGTAGGACATGAACTGTCTTTCAGACAGATAAGATTGGTTTGTAAGCGGCACGTAGGGCCATTTGATCGGTCAAGAAAACAAATTTTTTGTATGTTTGTGCAGTTCTTATGAATGACGGTCTTTAAGTGGCTCAGTAGTCGTGCTTTTCGGGCAGGGATCTGCTTTTGTAGTAAAGCTTCATATTCTTGTAACGAATTGAAGGATTCAAAGTTCTTAGACGGTTGATTTCATGCTTCGGAGATTCTGATTGTGAGAGAAGTGTTTTTTGTAGTACACATAATTGTTATAGGTGTATTTCTACTTTCAAAACCATAGGTGTTCTGCTACTTACTTAACGATTTTTCATGGAACTTGTTGAAAAGAACTGGAAGAGTAAATTCTCTGTGAGAAGGTAGAAAAGTGGGGGGTTTTTTATTTGAATGTTTCTGTGAGGAGGGACCATTTGCAGAAAGAGCGTGGTAAACGAGAGAAAAATAATATTCTCCATGCATGGTTGTAGCAGGAATTTTGAGAAATGCTGAGAGATTTGTGGAGATTATCTTCTTCGAGCAGTTCTCCTTCTGTAGAATGCTTTTCGCAAAAATGTGCTCAGAAAAGGAACAGGAAAATTATTTAGGAATATTTATAGTTACAACTAAGCCCTTATATTGTATCTGCCCCGACCCACTTGCTAGCGACCCGTAGGGTCGCTAGTCTTATATACAGGGTGTCCGTAAAGTATATATACACTGTTTGATCGTTAATATCTCTTTTTCCAAGAAGTGTTTTGCCTTGCTTTAGGAACCATTTTGTAGAGCTGGCTTCAACTTAGATTTACAGTATAGAGCGAATCGTCCATCTTTCTCCTTTACTGTAGGATTACGGTAGAAATTTGAAAGAGGGTTTTGGGCCATGAAAGGCCATATTTTGCCTCAGGAAGGAGACAAAACAGCCTGAAAAGTTTTACACTAGGCTAATTAGAGTTGCCGATTCTATTGTAAAGTTCCCAACTTATTGTAATGCTTCATTGAAGAGTTATGCCAGGTAAGAGGTAGCGGCCATTTTTTCAATGTTCCTTAAAAGTGCGGTTGCACCGTTTAGAAAGCTTCGCAATCTTGTGAATAGTTGATTATTGAACTCAGCGTCCATGAAAACCCTGTTACACAAGTTTTCACATTTTTTGAAAAATTTTGAAACGGCAACTTTTTCCACATTGACACCATATGTCTTAAGTTTCTACCGTAATCCTACAGTAATGAAGAAAATGGGTGATTCGTTCTATACTGCAAATCTAAGTTGAAGCCAGCTCTACAAAATGGTACCTAAAGCAAGGCAAAAGACTTCTTGGGAAAAGAGATATTAACGATCAAACAGTGTATACATACTTTACGGACACCCTGTATATAGCTGAATGTCTGTTTGTATGTATGTCTGTATGCCTGTATGTCTGTATCTACGTATGTTCGTGTACGTATAGATGAATAGAAAATTCCAATTGAACCGTTCCGGACCAAACATGGCACACATACACTTCGGGGCGAGGCGGGTGTTGTAGACTATTTCGTTACCGATCGATATCGATTTTTTTGCAAACTTTGAGCTACGGGGTGGGAGTTGGCACGGGGGAGTAAGCGGGCATGCCGATTAAACACAATATTAGTTTTCAAATTATAAATTAGTTTTATCGATTTTACAGATTTTTTTCTGCAAAGTTTGAGCTGCGGGGCTGGGAATTGGCACAGGGAGGTAATCGAGCATGCCGATTACAAATACATTATTAGTTTTCAAAATTATTCGTTACTTTTTTCGATTTTATTGATTTTTTTCTGTAAATTTTAAGCTATTGGGCTGGGAACTCGCACAGGGATAAGTGAGCATGCTGATAACTAATACAGCGAAAATAGGGGGAGTTCGTATGTAGAAGTGGGTACAGGGAAGGTTGTACAGGGATAAATGGGAGCTTTATTATAGCGTTTTGACAGGGGTGGAGCCGGGTCAGCTAGGTCATCTAAGTCGAAATTCACTGCAGTTCCTGTTTTCAAAATAGTGGGATACATACGTCAGCATAACAATCGAAAAAGCTATCTATGATATCCATCTAGCAAAGAGTATTCCGACATGTAGATTTTTAATCGAAGTTGATCAAAAATGCTTTTTTTGGAAATCGAGTTTAATTTACAGAGAATGACACTTTTTTTTGCACAATCACTAGTCCAAAAGCAGCGTTCACGAAGTCCTCTTGAATTTGCGCGTATGAGGCTAAAGCATTGTTAGGGTGGGCACTACTGTGGCCGCCTCTAGCTCTCTTCACGTCTGTCCAGACACTTTTCAGAACTTGTGATGGGAAGATTAATACAAGAAATTTGGAGGACGTTGAGTAGCCTAAATCGCAACCCTAGCTTCTTCCGCATGAGCAAGGCCTCATCACCAGGGTCAAGCAAGGGGTGTGGCACACGATCACTGGTTACGACCCCCCTCCCCCTGATTGCTGTCTTAATAAGACCCCCCTCCTGAAGTATACACTTAAGATACCATTACTTGAAGGCTTTGTTAAACGTAATGGGCAACATATCCATAATTTAGCATGTCAAATAACCCCTGCAGACAAAGTGTGAGCGAATTCTGAAGATTCAAGATACTAGGCTACCTAAGTGAAATGGTCAAATTCACATGGTTAACTTTGTTTCAAAGATGAATTAGCTATTCGTTTTTGCACTCAAGACAAAGCATTACTCCTTCTTTGTCCACCTCAGGCCCGCTCCAGTAGACTTCCAAACTGTGGAATTAGAAGCCAACCAAAATCTCGTTTTTCCCATTTTTCGCTTTTGATCGCTGTGTTTTTACCAAATATTATTTGGAGCTAAGACGACGAACCAGGCTCAAAGCAGTCCTATGGAATCTACAAGGTTTAGGCCCAGTTTTAAGGGGGTGTGCCGCACCCCATTAACTACATCAAAAAAACATTTTTAGCGGACAGTACTTATATAGATCGATAGCCTAAACCTTGTAGATTCCATAGGACTGCTTTGAGCCTGATTCGTCGTCTTAGCTCTAAATAATATTTGGTGGAAGCACAGCGATCAAAAGCGAAAAATGGGAAAAACGAGATTTTGGTTGGCTTCTAATTCCACAGTTTGGAAGTCTACTGGAGCGGGCCTGAGGTGGACAAAGAAGGAGTAGTGCTTTGTCTTGAGTGCAAAAACGAATAGCTAATTCACTTTTGAAACAAAGTTAACCATGTTGGAATTTGACCATTTCACTTAGGTAGCCTAGTATCTTGAATCTTCAGAATTCGCTCACACTTTGTCTATAGGGGTTATTTGACATGCTAATTATGGATATGTTGCCCATTATGTTTGACAAAGCCTTCAAGTAATGGTATCTTAAGTGTATACTTCAGGGGGAGGGGGTCTTATTGAGACAGCAATCATGGGGGGGGGGGGTATGGCGATATGGCGTGTCCTATATGCATGGCTGCTGGTCTGGCATACCCATGCTCAGGAAAATCCCTGCTGAACAATCCCATTGCTACAGTCAAATCATTTCATATGATCATGTGTTTCATTGCACACACGTCCATCTTTGGCGTTCCCATCCTGGATTCTTGAGGAAGGAAACTCTTCAGGTAAGTGATTTCGATGTGTTTTCAATGTTTTCCACCTTTTCTATTTACGATACACTTTGAAGTGATGTAAGCGATAGCATTCGGTCAGTCTTTTGCATTGTTACGATCACAAATTCAAGATGAGGACGTCAAAAATGGACGGAGTGTGCAGGTGCACATATGATCATGTAAAATGATCCGAATGTACATAATGTCTAAAGGCTCGGGCATACTTTACACGATTTCAGTCGCGACGCGATTTGGCGATTCGCCAAAAGTCTCCAGATCCAGCACTACCGAAGTGCACATGCAAAGTTCGTTTAACTTACGTGGATTGAAGAAATGCCCTTGTCTAACTTACATGGTTGATGAAATGCCCTACCTTCTTTACGTTTTAAATGTGCTTACAGTGAGTTAAGGACTGTTGGAATAGCCACTCGCGACTGAAGTTGCGTGAAGTATGCCCGCCCCTAAGACACATCTCATCGATGAGCCACTCGCGATCCACCGCTACAACGACCGCTCACAGTGTAAGGTTGCTTTGTATGGAAGAACTTGATTCACTTGCAATCCACAAGCGGCTCTTGCACTCAAAGGGATGTCCACTCATAATTGGACGCATGGATTTTTCTACTGAAAACTGACGAGGGGGTCGTATTAAGGCACTTCCAGTAGGTAGCGAAAATGATTCATTGGCCGACAAATCCCTTCGAACAGTTTTGTCGCGGCTGCGCCGTGCCGCAATTACATTGCTCCGTTTAGCACAGCTTCGCGCTAGGGCCCGTCCTTAGTCACTCGCAAGTTACGGTCAGAGTTCAGGTGCAAAAGGTTTAGAGATGGATTTTAGAGCCATGAACAAATCGTTTTTGCTGCCGCTTGGGCAGTGCCTAAGTTCCGATTCGAAGCTGTGTAGTTCATAAAATTTGACATTTGCAAAAAAGAAAGCATGCCACTTCTACAATTCTTGACCCATGTAAGCCATTTCCAAAGATTTTAGGCTCCTGATCCTCCCTCTAGTCCCCATTTCTCATGAAAAATCACAATCTGAGAAGATCGCAATCAAGAAAGGTTAGCAACCGTGATTCTAGTACTTTTAAATTCGTAAGATTGAGTGCGGGGTAGAAGATTCTCTTTCTTTACTGGTTAAAGAGAATTCTACCTACTAAATGATGAAAACGACGGCAAATTATTGAGCAAATGATTTAGTGAGGAGTAAGTTGTTTTTTCAGTGGTTTTTCACCGCTCAAACTGTGTCCTCAGCTTGCGCTGCGCCAGGCCCTGGCAGCGTCTAAGAATTGCCAAGTATGTTCAGTTCAGTCGTTTGTAGTTAAAGAAGAAAGACGTTCAATGTTTTAGAATAGCGACTTGGCTGAAATACGAGCCCACCTTTTGTAAAAACCTTGCAGACGATGCATGATCATTTAGATTCATGCTATGGAAGGAGAACAGGTTATAAAAATGACCAAATCACACTTTTTATTCATGAAGACAGCGTTATTTATGAACGAACAACTTCTCAACGATGACGCGACTCAAATATAGAGGTCGAGATGTGACTCAAATATAGAGGTCGAGATCAGTGCACTTTGAAATTAGAACTTTGATTGGAAAAAGATTGCATTGCAGTCACTTCAAATCATTTCCTTGTTATTGCCATGCAGAAAATGCAAAAGCTTTTTCATGCAAGAACGGTAACTATGGAAAAAAGAAAGTTTTCTTCAGAAGGTCGATGCGAGCTTAAATCAATTACAATAGTTATTGTAATTAGAGGCCATAAGGTTGATGACAAGCATGAGTTATAGCTGTTAGCAAAAATTTTTTAAAATTCCAGGTGAAACCTTGACAAACCGATTATGTACGCAATCATCCCTTTTTTACGCCTTGCGTGAAAGTAGGCTTGCTCCGTTTTGGGTTGAAGTTCATAGTTCACTGATTTACTTGTTGAACAGGTCACGACTTGGAGAGGGTGCCAAAATTCGCTTGGATTCTTTTGACGCACAGTTTCAGATTCCACTTTTCAAATCGGTTTGCCTTTACACACTCTACCTACATGCTGAGAGGGTGCTACGACTAAATTTCTAGCTTAAGACCCTTGCTAGGACTTGCTTTCCGAATTTCTTGGCTCACATTACACAAACATGAACAACCTTTAGCCCGTTATTATAAGTTACCAGTCTGATCGTCCGGCTCACGCCGGACTCTCAGAATTCTGTTTTGTTATTGCCTTCAACAATCACATCTACTTGTTTGTTTTTAATCATTTTTACAGTCTTTGAAACAAAGACTTAAAATTCATCAAGCTGCATACAATCGCAGATCCGATCTTTAATCTTATATTTGTTTTTGGGTATTGATTTAGAAATAAGAACGAAGGCGTATAGGAGCTTTTATTGAGTTTTTCAAACAAAGTAAAGCGCAGCGTTTTTGAAAAAAATGGGAGATGTACTTTATCGTGATTCAATGCGAGTCCTGAGTGATCTTCGTTGAACTTTTTTTTTGCTATAAATAATCCATAGCTTACTTTTGTTACCTGTATGAAAGTGCTGAATACCTTGCTATTTTCATGAGCTTACAGCAGTACCTCGTCATACACAACATTCTTCTTATACAAGGTGTCCCAAAAGTATGTATGCACTGTTTGGTCGTCAATATCTCTCTTCCCAAGAAGTCTTTTGCCTTGCTTCAGGTACCATTTTGTAGAGCTGGCTTCAACTTAGATTTGCAGTATAGAACGAATCACCCATCTTTCTTCATTACTGTAGGATTACGGTAGAAACTTGAAACATATAATGTCAATGTGAAGCTGCCGTTTCAAAATTTTTCAGAAAAAATGTGAAAACTTGTGTAATAGGCTTTTTATGGACGCTGAGTTCAACACACAACTATTTACAAGATTGCGAAGCTTTCTAAATGGTGTAACGCACTTTTTAGTAACATTGAAAAAATGGCCGCTACTGCTTACCTAGCATAAATCTCCAATGAATCGTTATAATAAGCTGGGAAACTTTACAGTTAGAATTAACAACTCTAATCAGCCTAGTGTAAAAGTTTTTAGGCTGTTTTGTTTCCTTTCTGAGGTAAAATACTACAGTAATGAAGAGGGATGGGTGATTCGTTCTATACTGCAAATCTAAGTTGAAGCCAGCTCTACAAAACGGTACCTGAAGTAAGGCAAAAGACTTCTTGGAAAGAGAGATACTAACGATCAAACAGTGCACACATACTTTTGGGACACCCTGTATATAAAGCTGAATGTCTGTTTGTCTGTCTGTATGTATGTATGTCTGTGTGTACGTATGTTCCGAATAGAAAATTCCATTTCTGAACCGATCTGGACCAAACTTGGCACACATACACTCCGGGCCCCGGCGGGTATCATAGGCTACTTTTCGTCATCGATCGATATCGATTTTATCGATTTTTATCGATTTTTTGCTGAGTTCACCTACTGGGCTGGGAGTTGGCACAGGGGGGTAATCAAGCATAGGAGTTCCGAATACAATATTAGTTTTCAGGATTATCGATTACTTTTATCGATTTTATCGATTTTTTTTACAAAGTTTGAGCTACGGGGCTGGGAGTTTGCACAGGGGGGTAATCGAGCATGGGGATTACGAATGCAATATTAGTTTTCAACATCATCCATTACTTTTATCGATTTTATCGTTTTTTTGCAAAGTTCACCTACGGGGCTGGGAGTTGGTACAGGGGGGTAAGTGAGCATGCTGGTTACGAATACAGTATTAGTTTTTGGATTCATCCATTACTTATCGATTTTATCGATTTTTTTGCAAAGTTTAACCTAGAGGGCTGGGAGTTGGCACAGGGGGTAGGTGAGCATGCTGAGAAAACGGGGATAGAAAATTTGCATGGAGAAGTGGCACAGGGAAGAATTCTGCACGGATAAGGATGGAACCTTTCTCATAGTTTTCACTGAACCGGGCGGAGCCGGGTAAGCAAGCTAGTTACTGATATGTCTGGAGAGTTTACCCTTAAACCTGCTGGAGAACGAACGCAAGAGAGGGTGACATATAGCTGACCATGACTAAATACGTCCTCTGGCAGGTATAAGCCCACTCTATCGAAGGATTGTCCTTGCGACTTGTTAATTGTCATCGCAAAGGCCACTCGAACGGAAAACTGTCTTCTCTTCAATCGAAAGGGTACACTGCCGTCCCAGTAGTTATCTATTTTAGGGATCATTGCAAATGTATCCTTATGTTCACCACAAATGAAACGGCAGCCGAGTATGCGACGTCCCAACGTCCGTTTCGATCTTCATACGCATCCCGTTGCACAAACCATTAGCAACGTCCAAATTACGATGCAGCATTACGACGGCACCTTTCTTCAATCGTAAATCATGCGGAGGCATGCCGGAAGGCTCGAGCGTGTTTAAATATTCTACTGGATACATGTCTCCTGAAGCTCCCTCCGAAAGTACTGTTTCGTCTGCACTTTTATATGTTCGTTCGTCTTGTGCATTAATGACATGTAATCGCTCCATCGCTTCATCATTCAATCTCTTGACATGCGCGTTTTTAGGAGCGACTATTGCTCTGTTGTACAGGTCTTCTATTTCTTGAGCATCAATGGTTTCACCAAAGATCTCTCTGACTATGTTTTCTGTGCAAAGAACATCGTTTTCAGATCAACTCTGCCGTCTTCATTGTTGGCTTGACCGCTTCCTACATCAAGGAGGAACCTATGCCAGTCCTGACCTGCATCTTTAGATCGCATGTTGGATTGTAAACGATACACTTTGAAAAGTGGCCATAACACCGATCGAGTAACACAGGATTCAGCAATCTCTTCCCTTTGCCCATGCTCTACTATGGGGAGTATTTGACGAAAATCACCGCGTACGATCAGCAACTTTCCCCCAAATGGCCTATCGTTTTGCATTATATCACGTAGCAGGACGTCTACGGCCTCAATGCACATTTTGGTGCCATTGATATCTCGTCCCAGATGATTACGTTTGTGCTCATAAGCTGACGTGCTTGCTTGCCCTTTGTTGTCGCTTCATAGTTGATGAGCGATTTCCGTCCGCCATTTTCAGTTTAAAAGCTGATTACAGTCCTTCCTCCGGGAAGCAGGTTCGCGGCTATACCCGTCCATGCTACACACAGAATCTGACGTCGCTGCCCCACTACTAAGTTGTAAATTGCTGTGTATAGATACGTTTCCCCTGTCCCATCGGGTACGTCGATGAAGAAGCAGCGTTGATTTCCGCAACTTAAAGCTTCATGTATATTGTCAGCTGCTCTTTTCTGCTCTGGGTTCAGTGTCTCATACAGGCGTGACCCTTCGGAGTGATAAAACTGGTAGTTGACAGGTATCGCTTGCATGGATGGACGTTCGTTAGCGGGTGCGACAATTTGTTGCAGCATTTTGCCCATAAACTGCATTCTGTCTGCCACGTCGCAGTAGGCAATCGCAACAGCTTGCGTAACATCAAACTCTTTATGGACATAGTCTTCCGACATCGCTGCAGCAAACTCATTCCATAACTCTTGGGCATCAGATACCTTACAGTAGCACAGTAGGCAAGCAAAGAAACTGCGTAGTGCAGCTGGTGTTGAAAAGTGCACTGCTTCTTGGAGGCTTTCCCTAAGATAGCTGTCATCGTCAAGTAAACCGAGTACTTTGGCCGCATCTGAAAACTTGGGGTACGTCCGCCCTTCCACTGTACGTAGGTCTTCGAAAGATGTTTTTCCTTTAGTGTTCAAGAGCAGAAGGCGTAGACAGTATCCTTCTATATCCCTTGGTGACACTTTATACATTCTTCTGATTTCGCCACCTCTGCGTCTCTCGGTCTCCAGCCTTGTTGAGGGGTGAAAGTAAAGTGTTCGGGCAGCTCGTAGTAGTAAAGCTGTATGGGGTTAACATTCGCCGCAAGAGCACCTACCTCTGTCGTTCTAAATAGCCGATTCAGCTCAAAATACGCCGTGAGAGTATTGAAACGACTTTGCGCTCGCTCTAGACTCTACTGCTCTTCACCAGCGAAAAAATGAACCGCCTGAGATCTGGCAAATGCACAGCCAGTCGGCACACATTGTGTAATGTATCCTGCAGGCAGAAACCGAATATTCTATGCAGTGCCTGAAGCGAACACACGCATCGCGTGCTGTTCAAGTGCTGTTTGATTTCGTCTACAGCTGCTCCACTCTCACCTTCAATCGTAAGTCGTGCGCGGTCAGGTCCCTTGTAAATGTACTTGACTGCCGAAATAGTACCGCATACTTCAAGATTTATGTGGCAGTCAAATTTGGTAATGAGTTATTCGTCGGGACTACCCACGCATCGTTGTAGACTGTCCCTGGTAGCCATCTACTTCCATCGAGGTACTTTCCATCATTCGCTTGGGAAATCGCTTAGAACACTTTCCTTCGCGCATGCACGGCGAATTTGGATCATTCACACCACATTTCCGGCGTATCATGTAACTGGTACAGCCGCATACGCTTCGAGCTCCTGCATAGGATCTGGTATAGGCGAATCCCATGCGTATAGCGGGCGTGACCCTGCAGACATTTTAAAGGCAGTGTCCGGGCAAAAACTCGATTTTGAGATTTTGTACTTACCCGGGCCTATTCGCTATGCTGAATCCGAAAATCCACATTAAAGAGCGCGAAAACGACGAAAAAGGGCTCTAATACTGGAGGGAAATCAGCAAGTGGGCGGGGTCTTCCCCACGGTAAATTCACGCTCCCAGCTTCGGGGGCGATCTTTTTGATTCCGGTTTCAAGTCATTCGTTTGCACTTGATCGGTAGTGATGTCAGGGCGGCTAACGGAATCAAGAAGATTGCTCTGGAAGCTGGAAGCGTGAATTCACATTGGGGAAGACCCCGCCCACTTGCTAATTTCTCTCCAGTGTTAGAGCCCTTTTTCGTCGTTTTCGCGCTCTCCAATGTGGATTTTCGGATTCAGCATAGCGAATAGGCCCGGTAAGCACAAAATCTCAAAATCGAGTTTTTGCCCGGACACTGCCTTTAACACGTTGGAAAACTTGTAGAACCTCCATTTTGAAGCATTAGTTTTTGTACTCTCTTGGCATCAAAAACTGCCACGCCGATACGTTGGCAACGTCGGCAAAGCTCCGAACGGTATACTGTGGGAATAGACGATATCTTGGCACATATGACATTATCGACTACGATAGCCGTTTGCATCTTGTATGCACTTTTCATAATTAGTAGCATATGGCAATGAGGCAAACCCCTTTTTTGGAACTCAACCACACACACATAAGCCTCGACCTCGCCAAGAAAGTTCTTTTTGAAAAGATCATCACATAACTCCTTGAGTTTGTTTACCTTGGAAAACTCTTAGGGGCTTTCCGAATCGTGCCACGATTGCCATAGCATCTTGATACGATTGTTGCTTTGCCCTTGGGCTACCCAAGTGAGACGATGCTAGTATGATACGACTGCCAGGAAGACCGTGGTTATCTTCTCCCAAAAGATAATCCTGTAGACCTCTGTAGGACTCGCTTCGAAGAACTTGTTGATGGGTCCTCTGTTAATTGAGCCGATTTTGTTCTACTTTCACATAAGCATCAACAGCAAATTCCTGGAAGAGCTTTCTCGAGTACAAAATTGGATTGAAGCTGTCACGAATTGAGAGAAGATAGGAGTAATACTTCATTTGTGTTATGCGGGTTTCTCTTCTGTCCAACAAAGTAGGATCCCACCCGCCTCTTCCAGTGGGAAAAAGGAGTGGATACGTTAAAGGATCGCATCTTTTGTCGATATCGCTAATGTTCATTAAATGAGACCCGTGCGATTCCCGCAAATGCACCGCTAGCCTTCGCACAGGCGGGATGTCATTATCCTCGCCAACGTAAACGATTGCAAATTCGTTCGTGGTCGGAACGAAGTACCTTCCCCTGGTAACTCCTCTTTCCCTATTGTCTCAAAAACCATTCTAATTACCGTTGGTTGCCTGATTTCTCTTTGCGCAGCTTCCTCCTCAGCTCGTTCAACTTCGTACATCAGTCGAAATGATTGCGTAAATGTTATTGCGCACATTGCAGTTTGCATTTTGCGCATTTCCTAAGCGCTGCTGCGCGGCAAGTTCAGTGTCAAGCACGTAAATCTGACCATACTGTTTCTCGTGGTCGTTGTTCGGGTGAAGTGGTCCAACTTGTTGGTAAACTTGACCGTGAATTCTGAAACAGTATGGGCCTCGTCCTATACATCGACGGTACAACGACATGGGCCCCCATAGATGCCATAGTTGAAGCAGAGTTGAAGTTTCTCATGTTAGCAAAAAAGTTATCACGATTTTGCCTGATTTCGGACGATGTCGTTTCATTGGGAAGGAAAATTTCCTTTATCTCTGCAGGAAAATTATCATAAAGATCCAAATTGAAGCGTGCGTTGTCGCAGCAGTCACCAAATATATCGGCGTGCCGCTGCTTCACTTCAAAAGCAAAATGTTTTGCACCGCAATTAGAGCAGCAGCGGTCAAGCTCACCAAGGTAATTTCTGTCTGTCCTGCGCACTCTAAGTGCAATGCCGAGGGTTTCGCTAGGAGCAACATCCTGACGGCTTCTACGCCGCTGGTCAGGGACATTTCGCGTATCAGCGGTCTGTGTGTCATTACCTTGCACTTGACGAAGTCGCGCATCCGTCTCCGCGCGATTTACACGGCCTCGACTTTGTTGCTGACGCGATCTTCGGTGACGTTCAGCGTCTACTCGCAAACGGAGTGCATGCTGTTCTCCATCTTCTTGAGCTCGCCGATGCTGATGGCGCATTGCATCTTGCGATCGACGCTCGGCATGCGATTCTGTAGTTTCATTCTGTAATAGTCTCTGCTGACGCTGAGCTTGTTCATGAAAGCGCTGAGCACGGCTGTCAGCACTTTCAGCTTCTCTTCGTCTACGCTGTGGACAGCATGTTCACCACGACGCTCGGCTTGAGCCATGCTCCTTTCGTTCTGTCGACGACGCTGTTGGCGTTGCGCATTTTCACGATGACGCACCTTCCACAACATTTTCATTATCACGCCGTCTCTGCTGACGCTCAGCATTTTCAAGACGACGCCGTGCTCCCTCTTCAGTGTTCTTGCCCTCGCGACGTCTCTGTTGACGCGCAGCGTTCGCCGAGCGGCGGTCGGTAGCTTCCATCAAGCTCTCAGACTCACGACGCCTTCGAGCACGTTGCGAGACCCCTGACAAACGGGAACGTCTTTGCTGAGAAGTTTCAGCTTCGCGGTCTTCGCGATGGCGTAGCGCATCCTGCGCGTGCCTGACGAAACGATGCTGAGTTTCTTCGCCTTGGCACTGTTGCTGATGGCGCAGGGCGTCCGCCTGCAGGCGCAACGCTCGCTGAGATTCGTCTTCAAGTGAGCGATGGCTTCGTTAACGTTCAGCGTCCGACGCATAGACGCGGGGGCGAATACGTCTACGCAATTCCACTCGATGATCAGTCGACTCCATTTCAGCTTATAGCCTACTAGCTGTCGTACCCGGCCTTGCCCGGAATAACATCACTTAGGGTTCACTGTCTTTGGATATATGTGACACTCAAAGCAGTTGTGTATCATTGAAGTTTGTTTGCAAAAACAAAAATAAAATGTGTACACTTTTACTCAACAGCATTGTCTCTCTTCTTTTTAAAACATGGAAGACGTGAAAAAACTTGAAGAGCAAGCATTGCGATATAGGTGGAAGAAAGTTCGAATAATGTAGCGCCCATTGCTATCCTGAGGATCATTTTTCCTAGTACTTCGCCGCTAATCGGTTATTCTGTTTTAACTCCCGCACTCTACCCTCCTCTCCCGTACTACGACAAAAGTAAGTGCTTCTTTGACTGTCCTTGCTTTAGAGAGCGAATACCTTTATAGCCAAAGCAACAGCCATTCTACCACGTTAAAGATATGTAATCCACAACTTGTGAGCCATTTGGATAACAGATTAATGAAAAAAAAACTCAAGGACTTCAGTCAATAAACAAAATTATGATGTAAGCCTTCAGATTGAGAGTCACGCTCATGCGGCTGGAATTCATGTCGGAGGTTCCAACGCTAGAGTGCGGCACGCAATTTGAGACAGCTTGTAACTTAGCGATTGGCTCACATCTGCATCAAAAAAAGGCTTTGACTTGCGTTAACAACACTACTACCTCGCACCGCAAAAGATGCATCTCGCAGTTTTAGACAGAATATATAGGACCAGTGCTTCACCTCTGCTTCGCAGAGGCTCGCACTGGCCCTACTATCTGTATGTCTTACTCATTCTCGTCTACATTTGAACGCTTTCGACCTTGCTTTGATGACGAAAGTTCACAATGGATCGTACTGCTCTTGTTTACATAAGTGTAGGAATGGTTCGGCAATAGCTGCTGATAAGCTTCATTCCCTTACTGAGAGTGCAACAAATCAATAAATCGATAGAAGCACCCAGCGAATTGTCGAAAAAAGTAGCCTATCTTTTGCGCCGTGGCTTGTTTATAGGGAAACAAAATTCAGCCTCTTTGGTTCACATACAAAGGAGTCTATAAGCCACAAACATCCTAACAAACACGGTACAGTGTTTGAGTTTTATATATATATAGGTATATAGATTCTAAATCAGCAATTTGCGTACCCATAGAGAGTTTCGTAGCCCTAACAATTTTAAATCCCCATAAAGTGAGATTGCAAAAGAAATATACACGATTTGATAATCAAAAAGAAGTGCGGCTTTTTGTTGGGAAAAATTTGAAGCTGGATTTTAAAGCTTGGAAGAGGAACTTTGATATAAACCAACTCTTTTAGAGAACTTGTTATGCATAAAGATTTTGGATAACATACTTGTATTAAATATCTCTATCTAAACTTTTAGGTATCGGGAATATTCGTATCGACTTGCATATGCAAAAATTGCGTTGCATTTCATTAAACTTCAGCTTTTGATTGATTACTTTGCTTCTTAAAACAAACATACCGCCTTTAGTGTTTGGAATGAATAAGTATAACTTGTCTCTCTGGAATGATATGTATCGTCCCTTAGATTGAACAATAATAGGAATTGATGGAAACATCCAAGCAATTTCAAAGCCTTGCCATGTAAAGCGGTTAGGTATTGTAGACAAAGGCAAGACGACACAGCGCACTTAGCTATATGAACGTCGTGTACGCATGGCTTTCTTTGGATAAAGGTAGCTAGTGGCACTTTTGAGCTTTCCCTTTCTTCCTTTGAGACCACTATGTATCATCCCTCAGATTGCACATTAATGGGAACAACTTGCATTTCGATTCAAGGCGGCCTCGCAGAAATCTAAGTCCTCACGGTTATATATTCGAAATTTTGTCACACTTCAATCGCGATGGTATAGGCCGTCCGCGCAGGGCGCGGAGAGTGCGCAAGGTGTGTGTTGCGCGTCACTCCTCTTTCCTCGTGCACTCTCGCCGCCTGTTTTTCTCTGCGCTTCTTCCAGTCGTGAACTGCCTTTAATGCACGCAACAGCGTTGCTCTCCGTGCGCAGTGCGGACGGCCTATAGAATGAGCGTTCATAGAAATTTGAAAGTCACGTATCTGTGCAGACACTACGTGCAATTTTCCGCTCATGGTAGTGAAAGAGCTTTGAAACCCACCGGATGATGCTGAACATCACGGATCAATCGTAAACAATTGATCATTTCAAAAGCTATTCCATGTAAGGCCCCGGACAGACTTTATGCGATTTGATCGTCGCGGGTGAATCGCGACGAGACAACTGTTACAACATCAGTCCATGCCGATCAACTTGCATTTCGGTTGTGATAGTTTCCCAGCCCGAAATTTTTGAAAGTGAAATGAAAATCAATGGAAATGTCGGCGATTGAGTCGCGACGATCAAATCGCGTGAAGTCTGTCCGGGGACTAAGATCGGCGATTTTGGGAGAGAAAAAGCTTCCTCGTTGAAGAACATATGCGAATTCGAATGAAATATTGAACTTATTCCAATACATTGTACATATAAAAATAATAAACACCCTGGGCTACATCTCTGTGCAAAAATCTTTTTAGTTCATCAAGTGAAACCTTAAGTAATCATTTGATTACGCATTCAATCCTTTGTGGCGCTGCTCTAGCAGAAAAACAAACATTTTGAGCATTTTTTGGATTAAAATTCATGACTTGCAACCATACTTGTCAAACAAATACACGATGTTGCAAAAAGTCGAATGAGCGGCCCACTTTTGCGTGCCAAAAGCCGAGTGGACCCGCTCCAAACGCTATTTTTGAAGGTCCCGCGCATCAGATCCGTTTGCCATTGCGCAGCGTGAGCCTGGGCGCCGCCAGCGTACAGTAAGTTTCGACCCGCTTTAGGCGGAAATTGGATTGGCGGGAGTCCGCCTCGCAACAGCTCGCGCCGTTTCGCAGCTACAGTATATCCTATCCTGCTGAGAACCCATGTCTGCGTCTCTTCAATCTCCTTAGTCCTTGCTTGGCAAAATGCCAGCGCTATGCGCTCGCAAAGCCTCCAGCGATGCGCATGCGCTGCTCCATGTAGAATGTCTCGCCTAATCCGGGATGAAACCGACTGTACACTGTGCAAAAATTCAGCTCAGGACGTATTCTGTAGCTCCCCCTGTGAATTTCGTGACAGACAGAACACACACACACGCACAAAAAGACAGACGTTTAGCGCTTTATTATAAGTCATGGTAATTAGTCATTTTATCCTATTCTTTGAAGTGTTGTGCTATCAACATTGCTATTGCGTTTCCATTGTTGCTTTTTTAATTTTAAGTAATCACTGAAAAGCTCAGAGGCTAGTGCTCAAACAAAGTTTTCAACGTTAATGTATATAGGCCAAACATGCAGAGGGTGTACCTCTTTAAAAAGAAAAGCAAAACCTATTAGACGGCGTATAGCTTTTATACATGTAGTTGACTTGACTTATGAAGTTACATTACAAACAGAGAATAGCACATAACGGCACCGTTCATAAGCCCGTTCCTCATACTCGTTTGCAGTGTGAGACACGGGGAAGAGCGCAAAGGTGAGAACGGAAGAAATGATAGGATAAAGAGTGGTTGTCAGGTGAAAAAGGAGTGCTCTTAAACTCCAGAAATCAAATTTGCTTCTTTAAATCTTATGCGGCGAACAGACAATCCGGTGGAAGAGAAGAGAAAGTCGGAGAAAGTGATTAAGCTCATCAGAAAACGAGAAAAGTGGTTTGCATAAAATCCAGAGCGGATACATTAAAGGAAGACTTGCGATGACCTGAATACATCAAAGGCTGAGCTAAAACGGAGATCTACATTTTAAAAAAACTGAGAAAATGTTTGGAAAAGGGAAAACTTCAACTTTTTCCTTGGCACAACACAGTTTAGCGGCCACCGGTGCTCATTTGGCATCGGTTGGCCGCTAAACGCTAAATAAAGCAAGATCTACAAATTGGCGTTTTTCACAAGCGCACAAAGTGCAACAAGTAAAGTTTGGAGATTTTTCGAAAATTGGCAAACACACCAAACACCATGTTTCCGTCTAATCTTAGGAACTTCCAAACTCACCCATATGTGCCTCACATCAAGATACAAACAGATGCCATATTTCTTTTTAAGATTAGGTTCCCGAATTTTTTGTCAGTTTTTACAGACCACTATAATACCACGCACAATGAAGACCCAAATGAGCTTCAGCATGCATTCGATGCTGCTTTTCATTCCCTTTCTTGCTATTACAATCTCGTACCATAGTCCTTCATGCTTTTTTGATAATTGCTAAAATTCCTTACCCGTTTTTCATCTACTCATCGGCTAGTTTCAAAAATTTCATTCCAAAGTTTCGAGAATGGTTAAATAGAGCACAAAGGCACAAATAGAGCAATTCTCGGAATACATGTTAATATTTTCAGATTCTCCAAATCTGCTGTTTTTAGCTTTAAAAGATCATTTGTTCGCAGGTCGACTTTTGGCAAAGTCATAAAATACACAAGTGCAGCAAAAACATGGAAGCGTAAGAAGTTTCTGCGAATTGAACTTGTTATTGAACATTATTTTGAGCTTTTGAAATTTTAAGTACTTTTAGTGTTGAACACGTAATCAAAAAGCCGTGGTTTTTCTTATAAATAATTATTACGGACTTGATAAACGTGCTTCATGTAATCTAAGATATACCAGCGTTCTTTAAAAATATCAGAACAATTGAAATACAGGAAAGTTTTGGCGCTACTGTCGAGCTGCTGAAAAGTTGTGACGATAACATCGCAAAGGCAGGGTAAATCAGAGATCAAATATAGCTGTAAGAAAGAGGATAAAAATCTGAATCGAATGGTGCCTAAGCGTCCATGGATTGGTGTTCTGTGAGTTTTAGTGAGCGATGAAAAAAACGGACAAAACTTTCGGGACAACCTAATATTTCTAAATTTCCAAATACAGATGCTGTAATTTTCCATGGATAGATATGGAAGAATTAGAATGTCTAGCAAACCATGCTGCACTGTTCCTACACAATTAAAGCTATACCACAAAAATCTGCAAGTGCGACCATAGCATCGATTTTTATAAGCTTGATTAACAGGAATCAAGTTTGGCAGAGCAAATGCTACCATAAATAACAGAAAAAATGCAAGGAACGTGCGATATTTTCAAAACTACCTCGTCGTTGAGCGCTATGAACAAGCTTAGCTAGCTTTATTCATGCAACAAAATCTGGATCTTGGGCGCTTATGAATCCTCTTTGAAGCATTTCAGTGACGAAATTACTAATTAATTTGCAAGCTACTGGAGTGTTTGAAAGCATATATATTAGGTTGTAACAGAATTAATGCAGGTTTTTCGCGCACCTTTTTCAAAATGCTGATTTAGAACGGGAAAGTGTTTACCTAAAGAGTTTCGCGTACCATTTGGAAGCTCTTTTCTACTAATTTCTTATGCATTCTTTCGTTTCAGTGGAAGTGAATTGTCTAAAAGTTCTGAGCCCATGAATTTAAAGAACCAAATTTCGAAATTCTTTCTTTCAATATACCTGGCTTTCATACCATCAAAAACAATCGGAATTTGCTCATTTACATAGTATTTTTGAGTGAGCTATGAGCTATGTTACAGAATGCGTGTTGAATGATTAATTCTGAAAAAATCTGAGCCGAGAAATTTCAGAGCAAAATTCAGCGGTCGCTGTGGTCCGTCTGCCCTATACAAAAATGCTCAGCGCGAAGCGACTGTGAAGCTTCTGCTTTATATAGGAAGAGATTCTAGACATTTATGTTCTACTCAGCTTTGAAAAAATTCAAAACTTTCAGAAAAGCAATTTTTCAAATTCTCAGAAATGTCGAAAAAATGAGTACTTTCAAAGTTTTTTCGAATAACCTCTTGCAAGTAATTCTTTTTCAATTCTGAAATTAGCGCTGTTGCACAACCAACCGTAGGCTACACAGTAAGTTATATTTGCGCTACCTTACTACATTTGATAGTAAGTATGGTTTCTTAAAGTGAAGGTTTTCCAAAAAAAAAATCTTGGCAGAATTCGGGCTATAAGACTTTTCTCAGTGAAGCTACAACAAAACAATAATGCATACTGAGTTGAAAAGGGTTTGCTGATTACAACAAATCTTGTTGCACACGAAAAAACTATTTAAGCAAAAATGATCCATATGATGAATATAATGATCCAAACACAAAATTTAGAAAAGCTGCATCAATTCTGTTACAACCTAATATATATTTTCAGTTAGGATATAGGCTATCATTCTACCCATGGAAGGGAAGCTACACCACTATTTGCCACCAACTGCTAGCTCTGAATCGACCCCCCCCCCCTATTTATTGCATTGCATCTTCGCCGCAAAAGCTTCAGGGCCTGTGAAAAGTCCTACTACGGAGTATGGTCCCAGGCAAACTTCACGCAATTTAGTCTCGCGACCGAATCGCGGCGAGACAACTGTTACAACATCATTCCATGCCGATCAACTTGCATTCAGTTGTGATACTTTTCCAGCCCGAAATTTTTGAATGTGAAATGAAAATGAATGGAAATCTTGGCGATTAGATCTCGACGATTCAGTCGCGTGAAGTCTGTCCGGGGCTTATGGGGGTACAATTAAAACACCAATAACACATGACTCGATTTTCTGGACTTACTGATTAGGGTGCAGTGTAGTTTTCTGAATTTCATCGTTCTCAAAGTTCGTTTCTACAGTGTGCGTGCGCAACAATGCCATTGACTGTTTCATTATGTTGAATCAATGCTAGTTTGCATGATCCCAGCTTCGGCGGGTCCTTCCTCCTTACAATTAGTTTCTTTGTGGGTTGATCTTGTCTACGCTTATTGAAGCAGACAAATGAGCTCTATTGTCACTCACGTGATAATCTTCGTTGGATGCCATGAGTCAGAAGAATGAGATCCTGATACGAGTTTTCTTGGCTACACTTTCTGATTTTTGTAAAAAATCTCTCTTTCTGGAGCTTCCAGTAGTGCAAAGAGAAACGTTTGAAGTCGCCTCATAGAATTTTTTTGACTATTGTCGCTCAAACATTCATTCTAGCAGGTTTTACACGTCACTCCGCATAGGGTGAGTAATCTCTGCCTTATAAAAGAAACGCACACTTCAACAGGCATTTGTGCAACGATGGTCTTGACGGTAATTTAGCCAAACCTTATTTTCGCGTTACGAACTAACTGTTAAGCTAATTGTTACAAAACTTCCCTAATTATTTTCTAATCTAACAAGCATGGCTTGTACGCCTAATTCAGGGACTAATGAGAATATTTCAGTCTCAAATGTTTTCTAACATTTTAGTGACGCAAGTGCTTATGGCTCATGAATTTTTCCGCTGCTTTGATATACCTTGTCATTCTAAAAAACCAAACTGCTCATGGTATTGACTCAATAATATTTCTGCGTAATGACTTAATGATCAGAGAACGTACAAAAGACTCAACGATGTTTTTGCTTTGAATTTGTCAGTCATTTTTCGTTATTAAATCAAGCAAGGTCCACTTGCCTCATCGCTCAGCACCCTCTACAATGCTGTCCACATATTAGGTCGTGTAATAAGTTCTGTCTCTGTTTTTTTAAAATTTTTTCTTGACAACATTGATTATATTTAAGATAAAGCGTATATGCATATAAAAGCTCTAAGTCTGCTCTGCAGGCTCCTATGCATTACCCAGCATAGCAGGAAAGTGAAAAAGATTTTTATCATTGAAACAAAAAATCCAAAAAGCCGAAAAATCAATTTTCGACATCTTTTTTCCTCCAAATTTTTCTCAATTTTTATTGGTAAAACTCATTAAACAAGCTTGACAACAACCAATACAATCTACTAGACTTTTACATTATTCTATCACTGTTTGCGCATGTTCCCTTCCTTCCATCGGCTATTTAATGACATTTTTTTAAAAGTCGGCAAGGCAAGACTTTGTCACGGCGATGTTCGCCGTCTCGCGTACTCAAGCTGTGTGGCTCCCAAAATTCGAATTTTGAGTATTTAACCTATGAAATCGATAAGAAGCCACAAACCATCCCTTCTGTCATTTCTGAATGATTCGCCTACCGTCTTCCCTCAGGATGCCTTCAGATGATGCCCAATACCAACGTTGAAAAGGCATTAAGAAAAAGACTTTACTAAAGTCTACAGAAATGATTTTTGAGAGGTTTCAGCAATCCTGAAGTGCAATAGAAGCTAGAGCATTCTTTGCTTACGTGTAGCAAATTCTTCGAGCTTATTCGTAGGCATTCTGACTAATTAGGAAGGGACGTAACGTAGTTTTCGAAAATGGACTTTTTCCCCGTTTGATTTTCCAAATTTTACGCTGTAAAACTTTTTCAGGTATCTGATATAGAAATACGAAATGAAAGTTTTGGTAGAGAAGGCTTAGAGCTTTCAAATGCATATAAACAATTTATGAAACCTCGCGCAAAATATAGAGAAAATCAAGAGAAAAAAGGGGACAGAACTTATTACACAACCTAATACAACTACGTTATATGCATATTTCAGCATACAAACGTTACACAGTGCTGGCTAAAACTATAAGTCCACCCTGACAACTGCCGTAGCTTTGATCATTCAGAGAAAAAAATCAAAAAATTTCGAAAAAGCATAAGTCCACCCTAAGGTTTCTGTGCACTAATGTAATTCTCGGCTTCCAAAGTCCTTTATGCATATACATACTCAAAAGTCAAAACGGTCGCTTTAGTCCAGATGTGTCATACCTTTGTAAGAAACGCTTATCTGCTTTTTTTTCGCTCAAAAATACTTTCATGCGTATTTTGTTCCCGAGTATGTGTTTTTATGGGCGATATTTCAGTTTCCTGATTGGTTTGGAAGCGATAGGGTTCCATCTATATTATAGATGCTTAGCGATGACAACTATAAAAAATTTGAGTTTTCATATTTAGAGCGCACCCGACATAAACCTAACAGCCAGCCTGCGCTAAAATTTATGCTCTCAAACTCTTTCTGCAATGTTCTCATGAGCGTGATGTAGATTATTAACCTTGTTTGTATGTAAAAGAGTCCGGACGCAGTGGTTGCAGATTTCGGCAGGTCCTAGCATGCAGGCTAATTGAGGAATTCATCCTGCAAAAACTGATTTGCAAAAAGCCTTGAACTAAATTTTGGTTCTGACCGTAATATGTGAGTCACAAGGCATCGCAGGGTTTTCCACTATCTAGCAGTTAAATAGTGGCAAAAAATCAGGAAAGGTACCACTTGGTAGGTATTTATTTTGGGATTGCCTAAATATTATCAACGAACCGAGAGGATTTATGCTTTGAAAACGAAGCAAAATGTGACCTGGCGAACAATCGCAAGTATAGTGTACAAATTTCTTTTTATGTAAATAATGCTTTACATTATTTTGAGCCTACAAAAATAACATAAACCAATTTTTAAGGCAAAAAATTATAGCGCAGGCTTGCTCTTAGGTCTATGTCGGGTGCGCTTTAAATATGAAAACTCAAATTTTTTCTCTAGTTCTCACTTCGCTAAGCATCTATAAAATAGATGGAGCCCTATCGCTTCCAAACCAATCAGGAAACTGAAATATCGCCCATAAAAACACATACTCGGGAACAAAATACGCATGAAAGTATTTTTGAGCGAAAAAAAGCAGATAAGCGTTTCTTACAAAGGTATGACACATCTGGACTAAAGCGATCGTTTTGACTTTTGAGTATGTATATGCATAAAAGACTTTGGAAGCCGAGAATTACATTAGTGCACAGAAACCTTAGGGTGGACTTATGCTTTTTCGAAATTTTTGATTTTTTCCCTGAGTAATCAAACAAAAACGGGATCCGTTCTAGTTACTGATGGTAGCCTGTTGAACACACAACCGTACCAAATTTCAGATCAATTCGTCGGGAAGCAGATGAGCTACGGCAGTTGTCAGGGTGGACTTATAGTTTTAGCCAGCACTGTATTAGAATTCGGTGCGAAAATGGAATTTTCTTTGGAACGCCATAACGCCATTTTTTTATATATTAGGTTGTCCCGAAAGTTTTGTCGGTTTTTTCAAACCACTATAAAACCACGAACACTAAACACCCGAATGAATTTCAACATGCATTCGATGCAGCTTTTGCTTCTCTTTCTTATGGATACATTCGCGAGCCACAATCTTGTATGTTTTTTTCGATATTTGTTGAAATTTTCCATCCGCCAATCTTATCTGGTCAAAGATTGGCTAATTTTCAGAAATTTCATACTAAAGTTTCCAAAATGTTTGAGTATGATTTTGATGAAACAATTCTCGGAATACAAGACTCCATTTTTAGATTCTCCTAAACTGCTGTTTATACCTTGAAAAAAATTATTTCTTAAGAGGTCTCGATTTTTTGGCAAAGTCATAGAACACGTAACTGCGGCAAATACACGTAAATTTTCAAAGTTTTTGCGAATTGAGAGGTGATTCTTATCAAAGATGATTTATGCAACATGACCAAGTTTGATTTGCCTTCAAAGCAGCTTTTTGAAATTTTTGGTACTTTTGCGTGGTAAATGTAAGCAAAAAGTTGCGGTTTTTATTGAAGAATTAATTATAACGGACTTGGTAAACGTGGCTCATGTAATCTAAAATAAACACAATGTAGCCGAAGGTTTGCTCAACATAACAGTTACCAGCGCTCTTTGAAAACATTAGTATAAAATATTTTACAATTCAGGAAAGATTTGGAAGTGTAAATCAGCTCATCTGGATGCGAAGCGCACATAATATAAAACATCAGATGAGTGACAACAACCGCAGGATATTTGGTTCATTTTGCACTGAACTGATCTAACAAAACAACCAATAAGAATTTAGCAGTACATCAGTGGCGTACCGAGGGGGGAAGCGCCCCCCTCCCGAGAACGGGTCGCGAAATTTTTGAAAGTTACTTACATGAGTTATAAAAATGTGCAAGTGACTTGTTTATTTTTGTAAACAATTAAAATAATTTTTAGAATTTTTTAAAAATTCAAATTAGCCTTATAAAAAATTTTTTTCGGGGGCGGGGCGTTAGCCACGCCCCCTTTTCCAGATTTTAGGGGTTGGGGGCCCGCAAAAATTTTGAAAAGCCCCTTAAAATTTTTTCGGAGTGCGTGGCTAACGCCACGCACCTTCATTTAAAAAAATTTTTGCCGCCCCCCCCCGAGCCGAAATCCTGGGTACGCCACTGCACTACATGTGTAAGTGTGAATATTATTTCGATAAAATTTCGATCTATATTAAATGGTATTTCAAACCCCAATAATATTCACTAGACTCAAAAACCACTCCAACTTTTCTAGTTGCATCCGGTCTATTGCCTCTGATTTCGAACAAAGAGGTAATTTCTAGTATATATAAATACCTTCAGAGATGATGAATTTGCCATTCTTGCTACTCATTGCCATTCTCTCTCTTTCAACTGCTGCCCCTACTTTCAACATAAGTGAAGCAATCATTCTTACGAAAATATATATGGGTAAGCTCCCCTAATTATGTGAGAGCAGTGAAATTTATTTTTAGCTGTACAAGCCGCAAATAGTTTGCTCAAATAGAGGGCAGATTCGGGCGCATAGCGCAAGCGCTTTACAAAGCGGTCCTTTGCAGGGCCCGGCACAGCAGGTGGACTTCGGTTTTGGGGTGAAAAAGCAAAGGGGGATATCGTAGGTCAAGGGGACTTCATTTTGAAAAGCCGAAAAAACTCACGCCGGACCTCGGTCCTCCATCTCTTACGCGAAGGGTACTACGCAATACTTCTGATCTGTTTGCTTAAAGCAATCAGAGTGCGGCTTGTACACCTAAAAATAGGGTATGTAATTTGAAGCTTCCTTTTGTAGAGTCGGATGAGTCTCTAAAGGAAATGAGCAAGGAAGAAAGAGCTTTCGTTAAAGTAGCGTGGTTTTTAGCAGGTAAGCTCCTTTGTCATAGCATATGTAAGTCATTGTTATCTTTCAGAACTTTTGGGCGAAGGATTTGACCATGATTTCAACAAGAATGACGCAGCTGTTGTAGGGGAAGTTTTCTTGACTACCAGACCTAGGAGTGATGAAGCGGTAACTTTCTACACTTTCCTTACATAAATTTATATCAAAAGAGTGAGAACGATCTTTTATGTTTTGATTGCCCAGAACTTATCATGCTATCGAGACATCCGGAACGCTCGTAGGCTCGACAAGTGCTCCATGTCACGAATATGTCATAGGGCTGATAGCGGTTGCTGTATAAGACACAGAAAACGTTGCACAGAAAACGTTTGTATAAATTTCGTCAATCATGCACCAATGCTCTCTAAAAGATCTGCACCTCTACGAAGCTGATATGAAAAGACGCGACTGAATAGTTCTTTAGATTAAGCAAAACCGATACAAAAATTTCTTGCCTGGAAAACCGGCCACGGAAACTAAGGTTTGTATGTAGGCCGTAGTAAACCTCTGTTCAGCGCAACTCTCCTGAGGGCGGACCTACTTTAAACGTAGAGCGCCTCAGTCCGGCACTCAGTGCGCTATCGACCTGGATGCGGATCACTTTTTAGAACTATTGGGTTGGCTAAAAAGTAACTTCGTTTTGGCATATAAATTGTCATAAAAAATTTTATTGTTGTTTTCAATCTATGATTCTTTGTGGGAAAGTAGTTTGAAGCTTCCTCTATCACAAATAATCAGGATTTTCTATCGTCAGTAAAGACAGTTATGCCTCAACATGGCGAAATGTCCAAAAGCTCAATTCTTTGAATTCTTGAGCTTTGTTTTCATGCTGTAATGGATGTAAAGAACAGCAGTTTGGTGTTTGGATACAGAGGAGTTATCCCTATTTAGTGAACACCAAACAGAACTATGATCTGTCATTTTGAAAATGTTTCACTGAGAAAACCAAATTTTCTCATATTTGCGCATTATGGGAAAATTGCGATTTTTCACTTCTTTGCGGATTTTTTCCTGGGAAGATAAGTTTTACTCAAATAGAGTATATGCTCCAATACCCAGTGAAGTGCTCTTTTCAGAGATAACAAACGCTGGGCAAAAATTTGTCTACAGCATTTGTAAGAGCTGAAAAAGCGACCGAACTTATTTATTAGCCAACCTGATAATAATCGTGTGTGACGAAGAATAAGCCCACCTGATATAATTGGTTTTCAAAGTGCACGGCCGGTGGTCCGAAACCGACTAATGGTGTGGCGACTCGGTGGGCTCATGCACCTAGATATAACCCGAGGCCTGATGCTCGCCCGATACTAAGCGACGTACCTATCCTACTGAGCGCTTAACGCGCGACCGAAAGATACATAAGTTAGATTAAGTGATTTATCCTTATGATACCAAACTACAGTTAAAATAGACATAAGGAACACTAAACTAAAAACAAACTACTACTACAAAAGAAACAGGGGACGAGGGCCCGTCACATGCTACCGATGCGCGTCTACATGTTATCTCAAAAAAACATGTGGCTCCCGAGGTTTCCCGCAACAAATCCACCGCGCAACGCCAAGGTTATAAACGACGGCACGTCTCCACCAGCTCCTGTAGATGTTAGAGTTCCAACTTAACATGCAATTCTGGTAGATACTACGGCGCGTTGAAATGCGCTGACAAAGAGAATCCATTTTCCAATCGAAAGAACTTCCGACTCAACTACTCTTACAAAAAAGGACAGGAGCAAGGTGGTGAAATGATATTCGAACAATAAATCAAAATCAATAAATAAAAACGAAGACGGACAAGGCACCCAAGTGAGGCGCCGCCGCTTTATATAGCCGCCTGGCTGGCAACGAGCCAATTAAGGAGAGGTCCGGAGACGATCGCGGCAACACGCGTCTCGGCTACCGAATCGTCGCCGAGCGCGGTAACCGATGCCCCCGGCCTCCGTACTTCGAGGAGTGTCTTGCATCGCGAGACGCGACAAGTGGCACACTTTTGCTGCATCGTCAAGCAAACTTTGATATTGGCAACTATCAAGAAATTGATGATGACCGCTATCAGAGATTTCACTCAGGGTCAAGCAAGATGTGGCACATGATCGCTGGTTACGACCTCCTCCCCTCTTATTGCTATCTAAATAAGCCCCCTGGATTAATACCCAAGATAGCAATAATTGAAGGCCCTGTCAAAGATAACGGCAACAAGTCCATAATTAACATGTCAATTACCCCCTGTAGACAAAGTTTAAGCGAATTCCGAAGTTTCAAGATACTGGGCCACCTAAGTGAAATCGCCATTTTCCAGCATAATAAACTTTATTTCAAACGTAAGTAGCTAGCTGTTTTTGCACTCAAGACAAAGCACTACTCCTTCTTTGGCCACTATAGGAATCTCGCTCTAAAAGACCTCTTAATCTTAACTTCGGAATTAGAAGCCAACCAAAATTTTGTTTTTCCTATTTTTCGCTATTAATGGCTATGCTTTCACCAAATATTACTCAGAGCTAAGAAGATGAATCAGGCTCAAATCACTTTTACGAAATCTACGACGTCTAGGCTATCCATTCACATAAATAACGTTCGCTGAAAAATGTTTTCTTTGATATAGTTAATGGAGTGTGGCAACATCCCTAAAACGTTGTGGCTGCCACAGTATTTTAAGAGTGGTCCAACACTCCATTAACTTACCTTCAAACAGATCAAAAAACCGTAGCTAATAGCTTTTCATATCGTTGTTACTGCTTAACCTTCTTTTTTACATGGCAGAAATTTCATATGAAAACGTTTCTTCAAGAGCAAGATATAATCGTTTTCCTTACCTAGGCAAATGTAAAATACTGGTAAAATACTGCAAAAATATTGGGATACGGTAATATGCTAAGTTTGCACTACTACGTGAATCGCAAGGGAAGGCGACAAGAATGTATATATTCGATAGCCTAAGCCTCTAATCTACGTCAAAGTAATTTGAGTCTGATTGACTTCTCTAGCCTGAGATATTGAAAACGAAAAATGTAACAAGCGAAATTTTGGCTTGCTCTTAATTCTTCATTTGAAGTAGGATTCCTAATGTGAGAAAAAACGGTAGTACTCTGTATTAAGCGCAAAATGAAGTAGTTAACTTACCTTTGAAACAAAATAACATGTTTGAAAACGACCCTCTAATCTAGGTGGTCCTGTACTTTGAAACCTCAGAATTCCTGAACCTTGGACCACAGGGTATATTTTACTTGCTAACTACAAAACGATGCTTCTATGCTTTATAGATCTTTGATTATGTTTACTTCCTATGCGATAATGGGTCAAACATCAATGTGCTAGTGTTTTGCATGATGGGCCTATTTGACATTGTTAACGAATATCATGTTATGCGAACAACGGACGTCTTGATAACGACCCCCCCTCCCTGATTCCTAAATACTACCCTCCAGGTGTGGCATGCCACACCCCACGCTTGACCTTGATCTCACTTATGGTAATTTTCAACTCAGTTTAGGCGGAAATTACACTGGCGGGAGTCCGCTTCGCAACATTCGCGCAGCTTTGCAATCTGCCTCTCTTCATTCCAACCTATCTCGTAAGACTGTGGCGGTGCGGACGCGCTGCTCCACTTGAAATGTTTCGCCTACTCTAGGAAGGTCACGCCCCCTTACGCATTGGAATCACCTGCACAAAAAGCTTTCTCTTCCTAATTAATCGCAGAAATCAGCTGTTCATTGACCCACTCCCATTTAGGCTCTCGAAATTGTGCAATTCTGAGAATTTTGCGCCGCAACAGTACGTCAATTGAATTGTCCCGTAAGTTACTCAAGAGCAACTTACGAGAAATTTGTCTGATACTCCTTTTTTACACACTATTTCTCTCGGTTTACCTTAGGGTCTACTCTCCGCATCCTGTTAAACTGACCTTGACACTTGACTGGACGGTCTTCTGGCTGTTCAGCTGACTATCTCAAAGCATGGGAAGGTGGGCAGCATTAATTCTACCTAAGAATTTTCTAAGTGGGTCATCTCAGGTCAGCCGAGATGAGGGTTTAGGTTTATTACCGGCCAATTTCACGGAAGATGTCTGGGATATGCACTTGAGAGGGCCTTCGAAGCAGATCCTCTAAGCTGTGTGTCACAAAATTACCAGCAAGCAACTCTTGCATTCACTAATCTTTGAAGGTCACATTTGCCAAATGTGCAACGCTTGTATGGAGCTCAAATTCTCCACAGCTCATCATTTTTCTTTAGTTTCCCAGATTTTCCACACCTCTTCATTTTTTCTTAGTTCCTCAAAAGATTCTCAATAATAATAATAATTAATAAGTGATGGTCAGTGATAGCACGACCTAAATCCCACTCTGTAGAGAAATGAAGCGATGTTTGCCTAGATCGGCGTTGCTCGGCATATCTCGGTTTAGAGTGGGCGACTTCTGAACAAGCAAACATTTCAACTTATTTGGCTGACGTTTCGCAAAAAAACAGCCGAGAAAAGTTGATTTCAATGGTCTGGCTGAAGATACAAAAGTCATTTTGAAAATGCCAAGATTTGTGGAGAGTCGATTATGGAATATCGCCACCTCAGCTTGGCGAGATCTTCTGGTATATAAAAGTGCCAACGTTTGTCATGGTACGATAGGCATGAAGAAGTTTTCAGAAATTCCTCCAGAATTTTCGCCTATTATCACGCAATGTGCTAATGATAACATGCACATCGATTTTCTGCTGGCACATCCAGAAATACGATAAGTGCCAAACGTAAGTTTTGGATTAACCAACTGCTGTTGCAAGAATAGCAGACAATCTATGATGATGTTATGCTGTATATAGTAGACGTCAAGCGTTTGATCACATCACTATAGTTTGTGCAAATGCAGCGCAATCTGGAAACTTGGATGAGGTATGGCGAGTTCGGCTTTTCCGTGCTTGCACATATGGCGCAGAACGGCTTTTCCAAGACTCCACATTGGCTTTTTTGCATTTTTTTGATTTTTTGTCGTCCGTAGACCTCTCCACAACATCAACACCTTATAATAACGGGCTAAGGGTTGTTTACGGGTTTTAATGTGTGTGTGTATTTATATATATATGTGTGTGTTTGTGTGTGTGTTTGTGTGTGTTTGTGTGTGTTTGTGTGTGTGTTTGTGTGTGTGTTTGTGTGTGTGTTTGTGTGTGTGCTGTGTTTGTGTGTGTGTTTGTGCGTATGTTTGTGTGTGTGTTTGTGTGTGTGTTAAAAAAGTTACTAGAAACTGTGCTATCGAATGATGCGTGACTCAGGCTCCAGTCTGTAAAATTCGCCGAGTTACGAGCCTACGAAAACACGTCCTCGGTCGCAAAGTTCGCATATTTCGTCGAAATTCCGCCGTGAGTGCTTGCATGACGCTCTTGCAGATATTATGTTCGCTTCGTCCAACGACTCCCACTATATTGAATATGGTGCTTGCGTGTGCTTCAGCTGCTCAATTGAATATCAAAGCTATTTCTTGGCTAGAACTCAAAGCACCAAATCTAACACAATAAGATCCATAAAATGTGGAAGGATTTGATTAGCGTGTTGTACAAGCGCTCACGGAGGAATTTCGACAAAATATGCGATCTTTACATTTTGGGCAAAATTCATGAGGACGTGTTTTCGTACGCTCCTAACTCGGCGAATTTTACAGGCTAGAGCCTAAGTCATGCACCATTCGATAGCACAAATCCTAGTAACTTTGACTTAGAAAAGCAGGCAGGCAAGTTTTCTGACAGATATGCGAGAAGTGCGGGCAAAGTTGCGCACTTTCGTGATGCAGTTACAGTCACTTCACGTATCTCTCCAAAAAGACCCTGTAATCCTCAAAGACCGATTTTTGTAAAGAGCGTGTTCGAAAACTTCTATAAGCGAAGTTTCCTTACAATTCAAGAACATCAACATTTTGACCAAAACCCATCGGCGTGCTTCAGAATGAAATAACCCGAACATATCGGAAAACTTGCTCGTAGAGGTTATCCAACCTGCTGACTTCGAAGCCCACATCTGCTTAGCAAGATAGCTTCGTATCCTGGGGCTATAGCGAGTAGAATTTGGAACAAGATTTCTCCACAATCTACCTGCCGTTCTATTTCCTTTGAAAAGAAATCTGCGGCTACTATTTAGCACATCATAATACAGAAAAAGTACTATCGAAAGATCTTTGCTGGAATGTACAATGGGCAATGCTTTACACCTTCGCGAAAAGACGTCCTCAGAAAGATTCAAGAATACTGAAATCGAAATATCAAGGACATGCTGTATATAAAAAGATTCGCTGAGCAAGGCGCTGTTTTCGGATTCAAGATATACTTATTCCGAAGGAAGCTATGGCGAGTAGAATTTAAAAACGCTTGATTTTTCCAAAATTCACCAACGCTTCTATCTCCTTTGGAAAGAGAGCCGAGAGAGCTGAGCCTATTTTCTAACGCACAATAATCTACAAGAACAGTATTATCGAACAGTACTTAGTAAAGTCTTCTATGTTGGATAGGCGATGCTTCACATATTCGCGAAAGGACCTCCGCAGAACAAATTGAAAAAACTGAAAACGAAATATCGAAGACATCGTACCCCCACTTCCAATATATCAGAAGATTCTCCGCGCAGAGCTGAATCGAATGGTGGCTTTGGATTCAGAATTCGTCCACTCTGAAGCGAGATATGGCCACGCGACGCTGATGTATGGACATGTCCATACATGTCCATACATTCGTGTCTATTTTTCAAAAAATGTGAGCGGTATTGTAAATCAGTGGCTTTCAGTTGGCGATAAAAATACAGCTCATATCAGTGCAGCGTCTTCATGTGATGGCCGGTACTACTTTTCTGGTGATTTCTAAGCTGTAAAAATTCTGAGTTGAGTTGCGGCTAGTTTCAGTATCCTGTCAATAAAGCTCTCAGCATCTCAACGTGCCCCTACCACGTTGAGATGCTGGCACCTTGATGGCGACGTCTGTGAGTTTGCCCAACAAATCACACTATTCACGTCTTATCCAATAATACCGAAACTTCTATTTTCTTCCTAAATAAATTATTTCATTACTCAAACTTCTCTTGGTTGAAAGTCATGATTTTGCATGAAAGGTAAGTTAATTCCATTGCAATACATTGATGAACATCTTCTCTTTCTTCTCCAAAAACTCGTTTGCACCAAACGTCTCATTCATCCATGTCGACCAGCTGTTTTTTAAGGTCAAAGTCTATCACACACGTTGTTGATCATGCCCTTTTGTGGGCGCGAAGTTTGCCAACTTGCCGGAATTCATGATACCACCAGGTAGGGTAGATTACTAGAGGCCATAATGGCTGCTGCTGTGCTGCCCGCTGTTTTTTTACTAACCAAACGGTATTGTGCATATAATCTTATTTTATAATTGAACGAAGGGGGCTTCAGCTTAATCGCACTTACTTCCACCTAAACATTCTCTCTAGGGCTCTGAAAATGAAAGAGCCTTAAATTCGCCTTCTCGGTACTCAAAAGCCTGTTCAGGAGGAAGGTTTGAGACCTTAGAAGCGCGTACAGGGGGGGGGGTTGACAACTTAAAAACGTTCTTTTCAAGGGTGTAGTGTGATTGATTATTCTCCAACTCATCCCTGAGCTGCTCAATAAGAAGCGCATGGAAATCTCCCCGCTACAGAGGGGACCGCAGCTTAGAAAAAAGCTTCAAATCCTGAAACTCAAGATAGCCGGGTTCACGCTGTCTATACACCCGTAAATGCAAAGCTGGGGTCCATACAGAAAGCTGCTTCTCCAGCTTTTTGGACCCCTGATAATCCCCGGCGGCGAGTGTTTTTTTCTACAAAGTTATTTTTCTATCTCCAAAGTTAATGAAGACGTGCCAAAGTCTTGCTGTTTTTTAACCAGACTACGCTAACAAGGAAAGCTACCTAACTTAGCTCGCCTTTTGGCAAGAGACATCATATATATTCTGAATCAGCTTCAAACGCTGATTACAAATATGCTATTCCTGGGTGTCGAGCACCATTCCGAAGCGGGCTATGGGCTTTTTATGGCGCAGAATTGGCATGATCATCGCGTTGCTGGCATCACCTCATCATCATCTAAGTGCTCATACACTTCCGCTGAGTTCCGTATCAGTGATAAAAGATTCGATTGGATGTTATTTCGATATCCCAGCACCCTTTCCTTGACAATTTTTACCTGCACGCAGTCTTCTTATTCTAAGTAGTATGCCAATTCCGCGCAGTAAAAAGCCCATAACTCGCTTCGAAATGGGACGCGGCACATAGGAATAGCATATTCTGAATTAGCGTTCAAAGCTGATTCAAACATATATCTTGTTAAAAAACCGAGCTAAGTTACGTAGCTTTTCCTTAAAGCATGTTGAGAAGAACAAGTAATATGCCGACGTCGAAAATCGCCATGAACCATAAGTCGAGTCGGGATTTATCGAAAATTTCGACATTTCAGTAACTGGCTGTCCTTATCAGCAACACGCTCAGCACTGTTAGGTTAGATAATCAGTGTAACTTTGGAATGCTTTCGTTACGTCTGCCGTCTTTTCTTCGTCATTTTTCTTTCTTCGAAGTTAACGAGTAAATTCCAAAGTTGTACTGATAACTCAACAGTGCTGAGCGTGTTGCTGATAAAATTGAGTTATCAAAATGTCAAAATTTTCGATAAACCCCACTTTCGACTTGTGGTTCATCCCGATTTATTTTCATAACTTCGACATATCATTTGTTCTTGTCAGAAACATGCTTGACATTGTTTGGTTAGATAAACAGTGAAACTTTGGCACGTTTTCATTGCCTTTGAAGATATTATAGAAAGAAGACTTTGTAGGAAAAAAACAGTCGGCCTGGGATCATCAGGAGATCATACAAAAAGCTGGAAAATCTGGGTTCCACACTTCTCGCTCCTGTACAATATATTTATAGTAAAGGATAGTAGGAATACTTGCGGATAAGTAAACAACGTGAAATCCAGATATCTGGATCTCTAGAATATGCAGTGTTTTAAGCTCTTTTCCGGCAGGGATGTTAGTGCATGCCGCCCTATGTATAAGTGTTCCTCATTCATTATAACGAGGTGAGGCATTTCTTCCTTTTTTTTCAGATCGCTTTTACTTAGAGCTAATAACGATAGGGAAATCCTTTCGAGCTCCGTGCGCGACCTCGACACCTTTAAAGATTATTCGATGAAAAGGTGGAGTTCCTGCTGTTAGTACAACAGTATGTGCCACAGTCTAAAGAAACAACCTTGAGAGGTAGTTGTTTGAGCATCTGACTCACGAAAATCAAAGTCTTCCATATTGAATTTTATTGCATGTACTCGGTGATTTCAAAGCAATGATCCACACGAAAAATCAAAGGTATCTAACAATAATCTTTTTTGACGGAGGCAAACTAAAAAATACAGATTCTCGTTGCCGCTTGTGCTTTTCAGCTGTTGGGGAGCCTCCAGACTGCTCCGGGCTGCTTTCGCGCAAGTTGCCGCTTTTGCAGCCGAAGCGCACTAGGTCAGATTTTGTCTGTGGGGCGCGTGAAGGGGGGACTTACTCGCACTCATGGGATCCTTATGGTTTTTGGGCTTACTCCCCGTTTTTTTCTTTCCTGTGTTATATTGAACTTTTCCATCACAGGTGTGGTTGATTTGAACTGGATGGCGTCGCTGTTCTAGATGCTAAAGTGGTCAAATCACAGTTTTCACAGAAGAAAATTTGTTTTCGGCTGTTCTCGCCAAGGATCCATTCGCTTATGCCAAAATGTGCGAAATAGTGATAAATTGAGTTATTTAAAGTATTGTTTTACTTCCGGGCTATTCTTTTGCGCTGTTAGGCAGATTTGGTAAGAAAACAAAGTTTATTTGAATTCATTTTTAGTTTTGAAGCTCTACCACC
The DNA here is from genome assembly GCA_958299035.1 of Cylicocyclus nassatus. NCBI lineage: Eukaryota > Metazoa > Nematoda > Chromadorea > Rhabditida > Strongylidae > Cylicocyclus > Cylicocyclus nassatus. The sequence continues at coordinate 41,673,142 of CATQJL010000223.1, read as the reverse complement.
ACCCTAAAATCTCACAGGTAAGTCCTCCTATCAGATAAGTCCGTCTACAGATGAGTCCGCCTTCAGATAAGTGCGCCTTCAGATAAGTCCGCTTTCTCGACTCAGATAAGGCCCTTCAGATAAGGTCCGCCCTACAGATAAGTCCATTCTCTTTCCATCATAACTCGTACGATAAGCCCGCCTATCAGATAAGTCCGCCCTAATCAGATAAGTCCGCAAAGGAACTATCAGTTAAGTCCGCTTTCGCGACAACGAAAGTTGCCAAGAGCCCTGCAGATAAGTCCGCTTTTTTCAGATTTTCAGAAAACAAGAAGGATGCGCAATTGCGCTGCCTTTTTTGATCTCAGAATGAATCAAAGCAACAGATCTTTATTCAGGCTCCATTCCATGTTCATCATAAACAACATTCATGACAACAACTTGACCAAAAGAACGACCATAATTATCGTTATTATCAGCAACAATCAAAGCGTCAAAATCCTCGTTCATGGCATCGATCATTGATTCTTCATCGAGAGCCTTGGTGAAACTGTTCGCAATGGTTTCTTCAGTAATTGCATTGAAACTCTGGTAGACTAGTGCAGCTACTTCTCCGTAGGTCATCCTTTTCCTGGCGCCGCCTTTTGTGTACCTTGCTCGTGCTGGGTCGGCCATCCACGCTCCCATCCTGCTCTCAGATTATCTTTAAAGGGCTTGTTGATGCCGACATCGAGAGGCTGTAGGTATTTGGTCATCCCGCCTGGAATGACAGCAATCTTCGAATGTTCCTTGAAAAGCTCTCGGACGTCTTCTGTCAGATGTTACCTTAAGAAAGCAAGATAAGCTCAAGAAATGATAAAATACGAAACGATACCTTGCAGAATCCAATATGAGTAATGACTGCGAGGGATCGTTGGTATAGCGTTTCCTTTTGTTCCACACCTCAAGGAGCCATGTCCTCATCAGTTCGTGATTCATCAGCCTTTATCATTGGCTCTAACTACCATTTCAGGAGGGAAATTATCTTTGAGAAATCTCTTTTTCTTGAATATGATCATCGGTCTTAATTTCTCTCCAGCGGCCGTCACAGAGAGGACAACGGTAAAATTCGATTTTTGTGTCCTGTTGAGTCAATCCTTACAGCGTCGGCTCCCACTTGATCCACGGTCCTTGAATAAACCATATCAAAGGGCACTGGGACTTCATCGACATTCCCAAGATTGTCGGGTGAGATGTAAAGCGCTTCCCTTCGAATCTCCTGAAGTCCGCGCAGATGTTTTCATAATCCTCCGGAAGTGCTTGACCGATACTGGTTCTCGCCTCAGAAATAAGTTCTTTCTCTTCATAAAGCCTTTGCACCACATCGCCGATGCCTTGAAGTCCTAGCGGCCACATTCCTGCGCCAGCTGCAATGCCTTCGCTCTAATGTCTTTGACAAGTACTGCTCTGCTTCCTTCTCGCGAAGAACAACTTCTCTGCACAATCCATGCATAGAGAGCTTCCTCGTCTTCTACCTTTTGCTTTCCATAACGGTTGGCGCATCTTCTCAGTGGCACATCCTTCAAATTTTCTTTATTGGCCTTCCCTCTTCGAATCAGACGTGGAGAGACTTCGCAATGAGCAGCTGCAGCCGATGTCCCATGTTCCAAGGCATACTGCACCGCATTAAGCTTGAAAAGCGCGGTGTAGGACTTCCTTCTGGTAGCCACTGAGATGCGAGACACCTGAACAGCTTAAGTCACAGCATGTGAGACTATGCTGGAAATATAGAGCTCTGCGTGATTGCAAACTTCTCTGAGTTGTCTCTGAGTTGGCGGTCATTGCACACTGGAATCACGCGGAGTCTTATAAATTTGCGCTTGTAAAAAAGCAGGCGGCATCAAATTTTACTACACTGTCTTTTGTCTTGGATGTACAGGCTTAATGAAACAACAATTGAGAAAAAGAACAAAGAAGCCTAATGCTTTGCTAGGGTTGAGCGTTTAAACTGCCACTCTTCCGTGCATTAAAGCATTTGACAAAAGCCGTAGTGAAAAAAAAAACAAAGCATTTGACAAAAGCCGTATGGCGTGGGTCAACAGAGACTACGTTCAGACCATGAAAACAATAGAGGAAGCAAAAAGTATAGGCAGGTATAGGCAGTCAGGTTCAAGGGTTGTAGCCTGTACGGGTTTGAGAGATGTATTGAAAACATTGTTGCCTCCAAAACGATAAGATGAATGATTAGATTAGATAATTGCAATGATACAATGATGAAACCTATTATGATTCTTTTCATCGGCAGAAATCGCTCAATTTCGTACAGTTGTCATATATGGGAGAAGAACTCACCTATCCAGCGTACGCGATGACGAAACTGCGGCTGTATTCTGAGCAATTAGCTTTCACTGCTCTTCAAGTCCTCGGACGGTTCTTTTCAGGCGCTTTCACGGCTTGGTTTGAAGCACTGAAACATGTGATATCCAAAACGACTTCTCTGTACTTTTGCAAAACTACGAACCGCTTGTGTCTTTGTACTTCGTCAATTACTGCTTGGAACAGAGTATGCGCGACGATCAGCGTTCTAAAAAAGCTTTGTAGGAGATGTATGTACTGTAGTTAGCCTATATCAGAAATCTCCCCACCCTAGTATTTGCTGGGTGAGGTGAAATCCGACCTTACCATCGTGTCATCAACTTCAATACAAAAGAAATGTCATATTGAAGAGAAGAACTCACCTTTCCAGCGTTTGCGATGAAGAATCCGCGACGATACTGCCAGCAAGTAGACTGTACGACTTGTCGAATCCTTGGGCTCTTTCTTTCAGGCGATAACGCGGCCTCGTTTGAATCTACACTGGTAAGCCACGCGGGCGGTTGCGCGCGTCTATGCTCCCAGGTCGCGCTTGCTCATGCTCAGGACAGGCGGACTTATCTGATAGTGGATTTAGGGGGACTTATTTGGTAGACTTTTGGCGGCGCAGAGAGCGTTTTTTCATCGATTTTTCGCGTCGAAACTGCAGATAAGTCCAAACTTATTGTACGGATTTCATGGTACTCTGAAATCTTATCGGATAGTCCGAAGATTGTCAGATAAGTCCAGACTTAACTGTAGGCGGATTTATCTGATGGGAGGACTTATCTGCAAAGTTCTTGGCGGCGCGAGGGTGCATTTTCATTAATTTTTCTTGTCAAAAAGCGGACTTATCTGTAAGATTTGAGGGTGTCTAAGTTCAGCTGTATCTCTGCAAAAAGATGTTTTTCGATTGAGCTTTCGTTGTGACGATGATGCTTTGCGTGAGTGCTATCTTTTCAAAATAACGTTCTTTGTGCTTCCTTCGTTTTTGAAGCTGTTAAAGTGTGCTGTAGGAGCAGTGTCGTTGTGGAACAAGATTTCGATGCACTTTCTTTACATTTGGTCTTGTTCTGCAAAGCGGAGCTTCTTGATGTCTTTCTGTCTTGAGGCTTGGCTACTATGCTGGATGAGCGGTCTTGCAAAGTTTTTTGCTCTCTTTCACAATAGACGACCCACAAGACGAAAAAAAAATGCCAGAAGCCTGTTTCGGAAGAGTTCGTTCAATCAGCATGAATCGAAGCAAAAATAGTAATTTGAGATTTCGTTTCACAGCGATATCCTTTTAAGCTAGCAAAACAGCTTCAAAAACAAAATTAGTACAAAAAAACAGCGTTTTGCAAAGTTGTATATCTCTCGTTGTAACTAGGACGAAACCGCTTCGCTTACGTGTCTTAACAACGTTGTTTTTTCTTGTTTTTGAGTAAAAAATAATGCTAAAACATAAACTACAAGTGTTCTCTTGATGTAACTTGTTTTAACAATGCGTGCAAAGCGGTTTCAAGTCTTTTAGTCACAAAATAGACAGTAGCTCACTCTAGTTAACAGCACAGCTTTGAAACAAAGGAGATTCGAAAGAAATCTTGTTTTCGACGAATTTGATAGAAAAATCTTCGTTTAGCACTATTTCGCTCACCTTTGCTCCATAGCGAGAGGTAGACCAAAAGTAAAGCATCGCATAACAGCGAATAGGGCACACAGATCAAGCAAGCCATTTACTACAATATAGATGAGAACCAGACAATAGCGACTAAATGGATGAAGAAAGAAAGCGTCCCATCTGTAAACAATCCCTCCTACGCGCCTCATAGACGAAATCTGACACACCGCGCTTCAGCTGCAAAAGCGACAACCGGCGCGGAAGCGGCTACCAGCTGCAAAAGCGGCAACCGGCGCGATCTGGAGCAGGGTCAAGCGTGTGATGCGACTGTTGCAACAGGGTGTCATAGGGGGGGGCACTGGCGGTGGGGTGGGGGTCGTAAGAGAGGATGGTCCGAATTAAAAAAGTGTGGAATGTAGGAAATTATATGCTTCTCAGTCGCAAACATTCTCTACTCTTCAAAAAACAGCATTTTTCTTCCTGCAAAAAGGGTGCCGCAGACGGGGATCGAACTTGCTGACCAAAAGTATGACCGAAGATTCCAAAGATACTTTCAGAGGCTCAAAACTAGGCATGTGCGACAAGAGTGTTAAATGTACCAGTTGGCCTAGAAATCCTGGTTCCGAAGCATCACTGAAGTTTCACACTCTCGACGAAAGCGCTCATCTCTATCAGCGATGACCATCAATGTTTTTAAAAACATTTTTGTTATGTCTTTCAATAGCCGGTACAATTTACCTGTACTTTGGAGATGCTCTGCTACGGTTGTGCAAAATCCGGTTTTATTTTTATAGCCTGTGGATTTTTCAAAAATTTTATATATGGCAACAAAGAAAAAAGAGGGTCGTATCTGGGTCGCATCTAAATTTCACCGGAGCTATTGAGGCTTGTTGGCTGCATCTTGCTGTAATACGAGGCCATCCTTTCTTCTATCTAAAAATTTTAGGCTGTTTTATAACTTCTCCGGTGAGTTACAAAATTTCAAGCTTAAAAATCCCAGTTTTTACTTTTTAGGATCGCATCTAGATTTGCGAGAGTCGCATCTAGATTTTTCGACCCTCACTGCTCCTCAATGGCTGAAACTTTTTCCATTAGTATGAGCACTACACAGCTTATTCATTACAGCCTCTCAGTCTTTCCCTGACTTTAGTTACGAATTTTCAAAGTACCGTGCTCATACACGTTTTTGACATCGCTAAAACAGTTTTTTTCGCAGGAAAATCTGGGAAATAGATAGAAAGTAAGCTTTTTAGTCGGAAACAGATTTTACGCTCTAAAGATATCGTTTCTTCTTCCTGCAAAATAGCGTCGCATGCGGGGATAGAATACGGGACTGTCATTAAAGTCTAAAACGTTCTAATTCTCAGAAACATAGTCTATATCTTTCGGTACCACTAGACCATTAAACGATTATGCCGAACATTCATAAACAGCAGAAAAATTTATCAACCTTCACTAGAAAAGGATTTATTATAAAATAATTATAATATAATGACTATTTTAGAAGTCAATAATTATAATGACTGAAGTGAACCGTGCCGTAATTCCGAATTTTTCTTGGTTGCTATTTTATTTCATTTTTTATAGGCTGGGTACAGCTTAAATACCATTTGAATCAAATTCGATGTTCTGTTTTGTCAGATGATGTCCTTTCCATTTATATTTCCTCAAACATAATAAGCACAGCCAATTTGTAAAAATTTTACTACTTGCCCAGTCTACGTAGACTTATTTGTTTTAGAGTGGTGAAGCACTACTTGCATTATCCATTTTATAAGCGGTTATCTTTCTCTGACCTATTATTTTGATTAAGGTCAATTGGAATGCATTTTTTGAGATTGACGTCCCTTTATGCAGGTTACGTACGCAAAAGGAAGTGGAGGAGGGGAGCGAGGGTAGGTGGGGGGGGGGGTCGTAAATGAGGGTACCGGATCGCATCAGCACGCTTGACCTTGGTCTAGAGGCTCCCTTAAAATGAATTTGTTCAAACACCTGGATCCATGACAGTCGAGTAAATTCTCCGCTTAATATAGTGTGCTTGCACTTTGAGTGAAATGCGGTAAAATTTGCGCGTGAAGAAATAGCTACGCCTGTGACGCCGGCCAAATGCACGCGCAGAATGCCGGCATTACTGGCGTGACTAATTCGCGCATGCTTTACCGCATTTCACCTCAGTGCAAGCACAAGCACTATATTAAGCGGAAAATCTACTCGAATGGACCACAGGTATGCTTTCTAATACATGCAGTGACCGTTGGTATACAGGGTGTCCCAAAAAAATGTTTCGAACGTTTGATGGTTAATATCTCTCTTCCCAAGAAGTCTTTTGCCTTGCTTCAGGTACCGTTTTGTAGAGCTGGCTTCAACTTAGATTTACATTAGAGAACGAATCACCCAACTCTCTTCATTACTGTGGTATTACGGTAGAAACTTGAAACATGTGGTGTCACTGTGGAAAAAAGCTGCCGTTTCAAAATTTTTCAAATAATTGTGAAAACTTGTGTAATAGGGTTTTTATGGACGCTGAGTTCAATACTCAACTGTTCACAAGGTTACGAAGTTTTCTAAACGGTGTAATCGCACTTTTTAGAACATTGAAAAAATGGCCGCTACCTCTTACCTGGCATAACTTTTCAATAAAGCATCATAATAAGTCGGAAACTTTACAGTTATAATCAGCAACTCTAACTAGCCTAGTGGAGAAGCTTTCAGGCTGTTTTTCCTTTTCTGAGGCAAAATATGGCCTTTCATTGGTTAAAACCCTCTTTCAAGTTTCTACCGTAATCCTACAGTAATGAAGAAAGATAGGTGATTCGTTCTATAATGCAAATCTTGAAGCCAGCTCTACAAAAAAAAGCAAGGCAAAAGGCTTCTTGGGAAGAGAGATATTAACGATCAAACGTTCGAAACATAATTTGGGACACCCTGTATATTAGGTTGTCAATAAGTTTTTTGAATCTTGACTTTTTACAGCAATAAGTCACGCATTTCTCAAATAAGTTTGGAATGGTAGGCACCGTTCGATAGAGCAAAGCAAGGTCTATAAAAAGATATATAAGTGTTCGCGCCAGCTTTAGCACATCAGAAGTTAGAAGCCAAAATCCGAGCTTTCGGATGCCAGAAAAATAAAAATTTTTTTGTATCTTTGGTCAAGGGAAACTTACCAGATTTTAAACTCGCTCACGCATTTACACTCCGCACAAGCATTCATATATGCCGTTGCGTGTTTTTTTCTGTGCTAGAAACCGAAAAAACTTGAATTTTCAAGCTTTCAAAGAAGCGATGCTGCGCTGTTCCTGCATAGGTAAGTGTATAATACAGTCCTAATGAAGTACACTGGTAAATTTCCAGTATATCTTACCTATGTGAGAACAGCGCAGCATCGCTTTTTTGGAAGCTTGAAAACAGGGTTAAGCGTGCTGATGAGATCCGAGATCCGGGACCCTCATTTACGACCCCCCCCCTAAAGGTACCCATCCTTACGACCCTCCCACCCCCTCCCCCCACCTACCTCCCTCTCCCGCCCTCCTCCACTTCCTTTTGCGTTAACCTGCATGAAGGAATTTCAATCTCAAAAGATGCCTGCCAATGGACCTCTCTCAAATTTATAGGTCAAAGAAAGACAAACTTAAAAATTGAGAGGTTATGCATGTAATGCTTCACCAATCGAAAAGCAAATGATTCTACGTACATTGTGTAAGTAGTAAAATTTTACAAATTGGTTATGCTTAACGTGTTTGGAAAAATATAAATGGAAAGGACATCATCTGACAAAGCATATCGAATTTGATTTGAATGGTATTAAAGCTGTACTCTACTTGTAAAAAATGAAATAAAATAACAACCACGAAAAATTTAGCATTACGGAATGGTTCACTTTAGTCATTATAAGTGACGATTTTTAAAATAACTCCTTTTCTAGTGAAGGTTGATAAACTATTCTGCTGTTTGTAAATGTTCGGCATAATCCTTTCGTGGTGCTACCGAAAGATATAGACTATGGTTCTGGAAATTAGGACGTTTTGAACTTTAATGACAGTCCCCTATTCTATCCCCGTATGCGACGATATTTTTTGCAGGGAGAAGCGATATTTTTATAGCGTGAAAATTGTTTTCGACTAAAAAGCTTACTTTCTACCTATTGCACAGGTTTTCCTGCGAAAAAAGAAAACCGTTTTCACGCCTTTCACGGTGTCACAAACGTGCATGAGCACGGTAGTTTGAAAATTCGTAACTAAGGAAAAGACTGAGAGGCTGTAATGAATAGGCTATGCAGTATTGTGCCCATACTATCCTTGGAAAAGATTTCAACCATTGAGGAGCAGTGAGGTCAAAAAAATCTATATGCGACTCTCGCAAATCAAACTCTCGCAACCTAAAAAGCAAAAACTGGGATTATTAAGCTCGAAATTTTGTAACTCATCGAAAGTAATGAAACAGCCTAAAATTTTTAGGATTGAAATACGAGGATGGCCTCGTATTATAGCAAGATTGCAGCCAACAAGCTTCAACAGCTTCGAAGAAATTTAGATGCAATCCAGATACGACCCCTTTTTTCTTTGTTGCCATATATAAAATTTTTGAAAAATCCACAGGCTATAAAAATAAAATCGGATTTTGCACAACTGTAGCAGAGAATCTCCAAAGTACAGGTAAATTGTACTGGCCATTGAAAGACATAACAAAAATGTTTTAAAAAACATTGATGGTCATCACTGGTAAAGATGAGCGCTTTCGTCGAGAGGGTGAAACTTCAGTGATGCTTTGGCACCAGGATTTCTAGGCCAATTGGTACATTTAACACTCTTGTCACACATGCCTAGTGTTTGAGCCTCTGAAAGTATCTTTGGAATCTATTTGCGACTGAGAAGCTTATTTTCTATATTACACACTTTTTTATTTCGGCCCTTTCTTACGACCCCACCTCCACCGCCGATGCCCCCTTTACGCTTCCGTTGCGACAGTCGCATCACACGCTTGACCCTGCTTAAAAATTTTAGTTTTCTCGGTTTCTAGCACAGGAACAAACACAGCAACGAATTTCGTCTCCTGACCAGAGGTGCGATGAGGAATGCCGGGTCCACCAAAGAAGGTGGCCCAGTTAGCACTGGTCAGCCAAAAATGAAGGTGGTAGTGCCGGACACTCACCTCCCACAAACGTCGACCGGGGGGGGGGAGGGGGAGCAGGGTTGCGATGGAGGGAACCGGGCAGATACGATGAATACAGCAGCATAAATATTCAAGATAAACGTGTTCAGTAAATGGTGTGTTTTGAAATGAAACTCAGCGAGACTTTACAAATTTTATTAATAAATCTTTTTATAACGTACTGCGAAGAAAGTAGGCGCTCCAGGCAGTAACCGCCGAGAACCAGAATTTTGAATAATAAAGTAACGAAAAATCATTCGAAATTTCCACTATTATAAAGTTACTATACTACTATACTATACATATACTACTATACAGAGCCCGTCAAGAACTACACACTGATTATGGTTGCTTCCCCAAAAAACGCAAGCTTGAGTTTTATTTTACTTTTTTTCAAAAAACAACTTCTAATTTCCTTTATCAAGCAAAATTTCTTCACATGGAAACCTGTTCAAGGCATCCCAACAAAGCCGTTTGGATAAAATGGGTGCTCTTTGCCATTTTCTATGCTTCGCACATGTGCTGATGAGTTCCTTTGCTGAAAATTGCCCCCTGGCAGTGCTTGCACATGACCCCACCTGCACCTCACCACTGACTTGTATCGCTTTGCAGGCTTGTAATTGGGCCTGCAGTCAATATTTGAGCCTGCCTCATTCGAAAGAACGAGACTTCCTCTACACGATGGTATGCAAATAAGTTCAGTTTGAGCAATCGCAGAGATTTGGCGGATGGGGTGGTAGAGAGCAGCTTCAATTGTAGTCTAAGCACTTTTCAGCTGAAGTTGAAGAGAGCTCCTTTCGCTGCCAAATTTCATCCTGGAAGTTCAAAACTGTCAATTTTCTTGTAATAGACCCATTTCGAAGTTCTAAGACTGTTCTGATGTTCATAAGAGCTTTCACTCCAAATACCTCTAAGGCTGCACTTTTCACCCCATTCGCCAAATCTCTGAAATTTCTCAAATTCAACATATTTGCATATCATCGTGTCCAGGAAGTCACGCTCTTTCGAAATAGTCTACCTGCAGACTCTTATAGTGTCTGGAGGCCGAGTTACAAGGCTACAAAGCGATACAAGTCAGTGGTGAGGTGTAGGTGGGGTCATGTGCAAGCACTGCCAGGGACCATTTTCAGCAAAGGAACTCATCAGCACATGTGCGATGCATAGAAAATGGCAAAGAGCATCCATTTTATTCAAACGGCTTTGTTGGGATGTCTTGAACAGGTTTCCGTGTGAAGAAATTTTGCTTGATAAAGGAAATTAGAAGTTGTTTTTTGAAAAAAGTAAAATAAAACTCAAGCTTGCGTTTTTGGGGGAAGCTACCATAAACAGTGTGTAGTTCTTGACGAGCTCTGTATAGTAGTACTAGCTGGCTTACCCGGCTCCGCCGTATGTTCCGAATAGAAAATTCCATTTCTTAACCGATCCGGACCAAACTTGGCACACATACACTTCGGGGCAGGGCGGGTGTCACAGTCCACTTTTCGTTATCGATCGATGTCGATTTTATCAATTTTTTGCAAAATTTGAGCTACGGGGCTGGGAGTTGGCACAGGGGGATAATCGAGCATGCTGATTACGAATACAACATTAGTTTTCGAAACCGTGCATTACTTTTATCCCCACGGGGGTGATCAGCATGCTCGATTACCCCCCTGTGCCAAATCCCAGCCCCGTAGCTCAAACTTTGCAAAAAAATCGATAAAATCGATAAAAGTAATGCACGATTTTAAAAACTAATATTGTATTCGGAATCCCCATGCTCACTTACCCCCCTGTGCCAACTCCCAGCCCCGTAGCACAAAATTTGCAAAAAATCGATAAAATCGATATCGATCGATACGAAAAGTAGCCTATGACACCCGCCGGGGCCCGAAGTGTATGCGTGCCAAGTTTGGTCCGGATCGGTTCAGAAATGGAATTTTCTATTCGGAACATACGTACAGACAGACATACAGACAGACATACATACATACAAGACATTCAGCTTTATATATAAGATGCTTACCCGTCCGGATAAGTTGTGTTTCCGTTTTAGAATAAGAGTCAAAAGAAAATTTTTGCGTTCGAAGAATTACTGTCCGCGACATTGTGACGCGGCCATTTTCGGACTTTTTTAAGAAAAAGATTCTTAAAATTTTTAGAATACATTCTCAAAAAGCTCAAAGTGTAGGCTGTAGATCTTGAAGAGCTCTATTACCTCGTGCAATTAGTACATTTTTCATCCTTGTTTTCTCTCTGAAAAAGAGCGATGAAAAAGGGAGGGAGGCTTTTCCGCAACTTTTTGGCGGTCACTGTATGGTATTTGGGGTTTAGGGCCTTACGACTTATGCCCGTGGGGGGAGGGGTGGGGGGGGGGAAGACTTTTCATCACAAATTCTCCCCTGGCAGCCTCCATCCAATACATTAAAGTAAGCTGGGGGGAAATATTTGTGATGAAAATCTCTCCCCCTCCACGGGCATAAGTCGTAGGAGGCCTTAACATCCACATATTATAAATAATTTGGAAGCTCTTGATGACTAGAATCTAACTATGAAGTCGCTACATGATTCGTGTAGTTCTGAAGAAGTTACGAGTTGTTGAATTTCAAAAAGCGCTTTTTTACCTGCTTTTCAAGACCCTGGATCTCGGCGCTGTTTCAATGGATGGATCGGCACGGCTAGGATATATTCTGATAAGGCAAACCTTACTCTACAAAGCCCATGAAGTCGCAACATCACACACCTTCACATTCAGGATTCAAACGAGAGTTTAGCTGTTAACTGTCACTAAGCAACTAAAATGGACTAATTTTTCAAAACTCTGTCTCTCGGCGACCACTTCTCAAATCGAACTGGTTCTTTCACTCTCTGATAGAGCACCATTTATTCTTCAAAACCTTTAAAGTCGCAATTGCTGACATCTTCAAACACCAGATTTATAACAGTGGAAATCTCGCATGATTTGTCGTTACTTTAATATTCAAAATTCTGGTTCTCGGAGGTTATTCCCTTGATCGACCTACTTTCTGCAGTACGTTATGAAAAAAATAACTCAATGAAATCTGTACATTTCTGCTAATTTTTACTTCCAAATACACCACTAACTAAACACGTTTAATCTAAATATATATGCCGCCGTATGCATAAAAATATGCTTTCAATAACCTTTTTTGTTTGTTTTGCTTATTTTTCTTCTTTATCGTCCAGCAAAAACTTTATTCCAAAAATGAAGGTGGTCACCCTGTACCAACTGAAAAGTGGAGGTAGGGGGAGAATCGGCTTCCACTATCGCACGTCTGTCCTGACTCGTGATGTGCTGAAGCTGGCGCGAACACTCACACACCAACTTTTAGAGCTTGCTTTGCTCTATCGAATGGTGTGCAGCATTTCAATCATATTTGAAAAGTGTGAGATTTATTGCTATAAAAACTCAATATTGAAAAAACTTATGAGACAATCTAATATATCAGTGAATGACAAGACGGCTTAGCAATTAAAAGTGCAAAATTCTTTGCAGGGCTAATTAGGAGTGTCATAACTTTCTTGTAGATCATGGAAGAAAAACATATGAGTTGTGCCCAGGTCAAGACATAACGTAAATTTTGACACCATCAAATGGATAATGGGCAGGATCAAGCTGGGGTGTGACACGCTATATCGGCGAAGAGGCGAGGTGGAGGAAGGGATGGGGGGACAGTGGCGGGTCCGATAGGGCAGGGAGTCGTAAGCGAAGTAAACATGTTAGTGACTAGCTTGCTTACCCGGCACCGCCCGGTTCAGTGACAACTATGATAAAGGTTCCATCCTTATCCGTGCAGAATCCTTCCTTGTGCCACTTCTCCATGCAAATTCCCTATCCCCGTTTTCTCAGCAGGCTCACCTACCCCTGTGCCAACTCTCAGCCCTTTAGGTTAAACTTTGCAAAAAATCGATAAAATCGATAAAAGTAATCAATAATCCTGAAAACTAATATTGTATTCGGAATCTCCATGCTCGACTACCCCCCTGTGCCAACTCCCAGCCCTCTAGGTTAAACTTTGCAAAAAAATCGATAAAATTGATAAAAGTAATGGATGAATCCAAAAATTAATACTGCAATCGTAATCAGCATGCTCACTCCCCCCTGCAAACTCCCAGCCCCACAGGTCCAATTTTACAAAAAAAATCGATAAAATCGATAAAAGTAATCGATAATCCCGAAAACTAATATTGTGTTCGGAATCCCCATGCTTGATTACCCTCCTGTGCCAACTCCCAGCCCCGTAGGTGAACTCAGCAAAAAATCGATAAAAATCGATAAATCGATATCGATCGATGACGAAAAGTAGCCTATGACACCCGCCGGGGCCCGAAGTGCATGTGTGCTAAGTTTGGCCCGGATCGGTTCGGAAATGGAATTTTCTATTCGGAACATACGTACATACATACAAACAGACATTCAGCTTTATATATAAGACTAGCGACCCTACGGGTCGCTAGCAAGCGGGTACGGCACACCCATATATAAACGTCTTTCATACCTATAATTTTCTCAAGTGAAATTTCAATTTATCAGTACATGTATTGCCACAACCGCTCAAAAGTAACATTTTCAGAGATATTTTCAATGGGAGGAAAGTGGATCATATCGTGCTAAAATTTTGTCTTGTCCCAGTCATCGCTGTATAGCTTCCTTTCGCAATGTCACTCTCACACTTACGCGTACAATCTGGAGAGAAAAATCAAATTCACCCAGAGGAAAAGCTCCCAAAAGCGAGATTTTCGAAGATTTTCTCAGAATTTGGCGGAAAAGTGAATCATATCGTGCTAAAATTTTGTCTTTCCCCAGTCATCGCCGTACAGCTTCCCTTCGCAATGTCACTCTCGCACTCACACTTATAATCTAGAGGAAAAAATCAAATTCACCCAGAGCAAAAGCTCCCAAAAGCGAGATTTTCGAAGATCTTCTCAGAATTTGGCAGAAAAGTGGATCATATCGTGCTAAAATTTTGTCTTTCCCCAGTCATCGCCGTACAGCTTCCCTTCTCAATGTCACTCTCGCACTCACACTTATAATCTGGAGAGAAAAATCAAATTCACCCAGAGGAAAAGCTCCCAAAAGCGAGATTTTCGAAGATTTTCTCGGAATTTGGCGGAAAAGTGGATCATATCGTGCTAAAATTTTGTCTTGTCCCAGTCATCGCTGTATAGCTTCCTTTCGCAATGTCACTCTCGCACTCACACTTGTAATCTAGAGGAAAAAATCAAATTCACCCAGAGCAAAAGCTCCCAAAAGCGAGATTTTCGAAGATCTTCTCAGAATTTGGCAGAAAAGTGGATCATATCGTGCTAAAATTTTGTCTTTCCCCAGTCATCGCCGTACAGCTTCCCTTCTCAATGTCACTCTCGCACTCACACTTATAATCTGGAGGAAAAAATCAAATTCACCCAGCGGAAAAGCTCCCAAAAGCGAGATTTTCGAAGATTTTCTCAGAATTTAGCGGAAAAAGTGGATCAAATCGTGCTAAAATTTTGTCTTTCCCCAGTCATCGCCGTACAGCTTCCCTTCGCAATGTCACTCTCGCACTCACACTTATAATCTAGAGGAAAAAATCAAATTCACCCAGAGCAAAAGCTCCCAAAAGCGAGATTTTCGAAGATCTTCTCAGAATTTGGCAGAAAAGTGGATCAAATCGTGCTAAAATTTTGTCTTTCCCCAGTCATCGCTGTACAGCTTCCTTTCGCAATGTCACTCCCACACTTACGCGTACAATCTGGAGAGAAAAATCAAATTCACCCAGAGGAAAAGCTCGCAAAAGCGAGATTTTCGAAGATTTTCTCGAAATTTGGCGGAAAAGTGGATCATATCGTGCTAAAATTTTGTCTTGTCCCAGTCATCGCTGTATAGCTTCCTTTCGCAATGTCACTCTCGCACTCACACTTATAATCTAGAGGAAAAAATCAAATTCACCCAGAGCAAAAGCTCCCAAAAGCGAGATTTTCGAAGATCTTCTCAGAATTTGGCAGAAAAGTGGATCAAATCGTGCTAAAATTTTGTCTTTCCCCAGTCATCGCTGTACAGCTTCCTTTCGCAATGTCACTCCCACACTTACGCGTACAATCTGGAGAGAAAAATCAAATTCACCCAGAGGAAAAGCTCGCAAAAGCGAGATTTTCGAAGATTTTCTCGAAATTTGGCGGAAAAGTGGATCATATCGTGCTAAAATTTTGTCTTGTCCCAGTCATCGCTGTATAGCTTCCTTTCGCAATGTCACTCTCGCACTCACACTTATAATCTAGAGGAAAAAATCAAATTCACCCAGAGCAAAAGCTCCCAAAAGCGAGATTTTCGAAGATCTTCTCAGAATTTGGCAGAAAAGTGGATCAAATCGTGCTAAAATTTTGTCTTTCCCCAGTCATCGCTGTACAGCTTCCTTTCGCAATGTCACTCCCACACTTACGCGTACAATCTGGAGAGAAAAATCAAATTCACCCAGAGGAAAAGCTCGCAAAAGCGAGATTTTCGAAGATTTTCTCGAAATTTGGCGGAAAAGTGGATCATATCGTGCTAAAATTTTGTCTTGTCCCAGTCATCGCTGTATAGCTTCCTTTCGCAATGTCACTCTCGCACTCACTCTTATAATCTAGAGGAAAAAATCAAATTCACCCAGAGCAAAAGCTCCCAAAAGCGAGATTTTCGAAGATTTTCTCAGAATTTAGCGGAAAAGTGGATCAAATCGTGCTAAAATTTTGTCTTTCCCCAGTCATCGCTGTACAGCTTCCTTTCGCAATGTCACTCTCACACTTACGCGTACAATCTGGAGAGAAAAATCAAATTCACCCAGAGGAAAAGCTCGCAAAAGCGAGATTTTCGAAGATTTTCTCGAAATTTGGCGGAAAAGTGGATCATATCGTGCTAAAATTTTGTCTTGTCCCAGTCATCGCTGTATAGCTTCCTTTCGCAATGTCACTCTCGCACTCACACTTACAATCTGGAGAGAAAAATCAAATTCACCCAGAGCAAAAGCTCCCAAAAGCGAGATTTTCGAAGATCTTCTCAGAATTTGGCAGAAAAGTGGATCATATCGTGCTAAAATTTTGTCTTGCCCCAGTCATCGCTATACAAGCTTCCTTTCGCAATGTCACTCTCGTACTCACACTTACAATCTGGAGAGAAAAATCAAATTCACCCAGAGGAAAAGCTCCCAAAAGCGAGATTTTTGAAGATCTTCTCAGAATTTGGCAGAAAAGTGGATCATATCGTGCTAAAATTTTGTCTTTCCCCAGTCATCGCCGTATAGCTTCCCTTCTCAATGTCACTCTCGCACTCACACTTATAATCTGGAGAGAAAAATCAAATTCACCCAGAGGAAAAGCTCCCAAAAGCGAGATTTTCGAAGATTTTCTCGGAATTTGGCGGAAAAGTGGATCATATCGTGCTAAAATTTTGTCTTGTCCCAGTCATCGCTGTATAGCTTCCTTTCGCAATGTCACTCTCGCGCTCACACTTATAATCTGGAGGAAAAAATCAAATTCACCCAGAGGAAAAGCTCTCAAAAGCGAGATTTTCGAAGATTTTCTCAGAATTTGGCGGAAAAGTGGATCATATCGTGCTAAAATTTTGTCTTGTCCCAGTCATCGCTGTATAGCTTCCTTTCGCAATGTCACTCTCGCGCTCACACTTATAATCTGGAGGAAAAAATCAAACTCACCCAGAGGAAAAGTTCCCAAAAGCGAGATTTTCGAAGATTTTCTCAGAGTTGGGCGGAAATGTGGAAGCATAGTGAATACTGAGATCAAATGTGAGCGGATCAAATGGTATGCTGCTATAACTGGGTTTGCAACAATGTCCAGCTCGCAATTTCAACACCCTTGGCACGCGCTTGCGTCTTTCAACACACCCATTGCAGCAGCAGAGCGTACCCTGCTTGTCGTGGCCTCTCGTTCGCGCTAGGACCTCTGCGTCCTCTTGACCTCATGATCGCACCGTCGCGTCTCTACACAATAAGGCCCCGTTCGGAAACTGGCGTCTATTCAAAACACCCGCTGAAGCATACATGTGGGCGGACCATCCTCGCCGTCTCGTTTTTTGGGATCGGGTTTATATTATAGGAGAGGATAACAGGAGCTTATTATGCAAAATAGAAGCATATATAAGATAACAGGAGCTTATTATGCAAAATAGAAGCATATTAGAGTATCTGACTTGTTATAGCATAGAAACAGTAGGCTTAAAGAAGCCATACCAAACGTAATAAAGGCTACTGCATGACGAAGGCGCAGAAGCACTATTAGTTGAGCGGGTGCGAACGCAGCCGCGCGTATCTTCACAGTTGTAAATGCTGTGCTTTATTCTGCGGCTAATAAAGGCGCGATCGCTCCCAAAGATAATGCGTCTTTGTCGTGCGGTAGCTTATACTTTATTTCAGTAATTAGCATGTCAAATCCCTGACCAATGTAGCAAGTTCTAAGTTTTCCGAATAATGGTATCTCGTTTGTTCTATTTTTGCTTTCATTGCGTATGCTTTCATCAATTATAAGTGAGATTGAAAAAGGCCAAAGGTCAAATCACTCCTGTGAAGACCTGGACAAAGGTCTCGTCTCTGACCAGAGATCTATTAAATACATAGTAGGCATTCCAAAATTTTTCGCCTTTTCTGACGGGCGTCACATTTGATGGTATTTATTGGGTTGGCACATAAGTAATGCAACTTTTTATATAACTTTTGTCTATTTGAACGTAGCGCATTCATTTTTTGGCAATATAAGGAATATGTTGTAAGCTTCTAATGCACACATTTTTGCCGAATCTTACCATCTTATGTGAGGATTACGGTGGGTTTACGTACTATGGGAAAAATTTTAGAATGCATCAAATTTTGCTGAAACTTCGCCTGTAAGGCTTAATTTACATGCTGATCACAAAAATGAGATCTGATTTGCATGAAAAGGCCTCGTTCGTGAGATCAAAAGTGAATTTCATTTTAGCGACAGATGAATATGATATTCGTGTTTAGCGCATAGGATTAACCTATGGTGCAAAGTTATAGCGAATTCTGACTTTTTGCAGCTTAGTTATTGGCAAATGCCTTCAAAACTTGACGCATTTGACTTGTTCAATTTCCCAAAGGCGCCCCACATTGATTTGTGTTTGAATTTCATTTCTTTTTTACAGACTTCAATCTGTCCACTTTTAGCTACATGCTGCCTATTATTGCTTCTTGATATGTGCAGTTCAGGTTTCGTAGGGCTTCATGTTTGCCAAAAAACCGTGAAACCTCAATTTTCAGCAGTTTTCAAAAAATGCTTAGATTTTTTATACTACGTTATTGAAGATCAAACGGTTTGCGCAGACTTGCAGCTTACCTCACGTTCTACACGATGCCACAAAATGAGACTGCTACATAAAATAGGAAAAAAGTTACGGGAAAAGTTGCAAAACTTATGTGCCAACCTAATAGATTTCTAAAAGATCTTAGAAGCAATCTATGCAGTATTTCATCTTCTTCCTACTGGTTATGATTTCATTGCAGCATACTAACGAGCTTTTGGATAACCAAAATCTGCGTCCCATGCTTTTGGAAGAGGCCAAGTTTCGCTATTTTCTGAATTTTTATGACAACCTCAGAAGTAGTCCAAGTAAGTGATGGGTAGAGCAAACCCCACAGAAAA
Source organism: Cylicocyclus nassatus (assembly GCA_958299035.1). NCBI lineage: Eukaryota > Metazoa > Nematoda > Chromadorea > Rhabditida > Strongylidae > Cylicocyclus > Cylicocyclus nassatus. The sequence continues at coordinate 41,654,454 of CATQJL010000223.1, read as the reverse complement.
CTACACAACTTTTTTCTTTTCCCTAGATTATTTTCTGGAATTTCTAAAACAGTTGTTTGATGCAATATCTCTATTTGGTCCCTGAACCTCATACAACAACAACCGGCAAGAAACTCGTGTGTCTTTAAGGCATCTTCTTCTCTTCTTTCTACCAGCTGTTTTTATTTCCGACTTATAAAGTCTTCGGGGATAAAATTACCATGATTCATATTTTGGATGAGCCTCAGGTTGTAAACGAAATTTTCGAAATTTCCTATTTTGAAGCAGTAAATGCTCATTTACTTCACTGTGTCAATAGTATTGAATATTAAACCATAATTCACGGAAGTTGCAAGTTTCGAAGATTTATTGGTGTTTTATGCTTTGTGCCTGTGACAAGCCTGCTAAAAATCGATGTGAAAAATCTAACAAAAAATTATGGCGAGCTTTCGAAAAAAGAAAAAAATTGCAAGGTTTCCTGTAGAATTTGCTCTACCCCAGTGGCGTACCCAAAATTTCGGTACAAGTAAAAACAAGACCTCTGCACATTTTTATAACACATTTAAGTAACTTTCAAAAATTTCGCGACCCATTCTCGGGGGGGGGGGGGCGCCCCCTCCCGCCCCCCCCCTCCCCCTCGGTAGCCACTGCTCTACCCACCAGTTACTTGGACTCCTTCGGGGAGCTGGTATAAACATTCAAAAAAAGAGCGAAACTTGACCTTTTCAAAAAGCATGGGTTCCAGATATTGATTAGTTTCTGAGAGCTCGTTTAAATACTGCATTAAAATTATAACCATTAGAAAGAGGATTGTTGCACTGCATGCTTCCAAGATTTCCTAGGAATCTTCATACCATCAACTGTGGCGTCCGCTTGAAAATAGCGATCGAACTTTTAGAGTTGACCTGATAAATATTATATTTTTTACCACCTTCTCTTCTAGTATACGTAAAGGCTTACCTTTGATTCAGGGGATTGGGCTGGAAGGCGATCGTTCGCACCCTCGGCGCAGCTGCTACATCTCGCGGGCGTATTCTCTAATTATTCCCTGGCCTTGATTAAGCCTTGATGCCCGCCTTCCAGCCGCCAATCCCGTTGAATCAAAGGGTAGATTTAACGCACTAACGTAACCTGTAACTGCCATGAACATGGAATGTAAGAAGCGCTTCTATCTTCCCTAGGAAACGAATCGGAAACATTTACCGTAAACAGAAAGGAAAATTAGCAGTTTTAACGATATAAGAAGCCTGAATGTATAAATGCTTTGTAGGCAAATTGATAGTGTGTGGCACAATCCCAAGAAGCTTTGGCAGGCACACTTTTTCTGGGGTTGTGCCACACTTGATTGAGTTACCTCCGAAAAAACTTTTACCAAACAATATTTACATGATATTCGATGCTCGACCATCCTTCAAACTTGGCATTTTATGTTCAATAATTAGTTTTTAGTAAGTAGTAAGCGTTTCCGAGATTGTTATCCGTTTATCAATACAACGACATCAGCACATCGGTAAGCAGGTCGACGTTTCGGCAGGGTCGCCTTTCAAAGACCTGGAAAGTAAGTCAGCATATTCGACGCTACAAAGGTAGACATACCAGGGTACCAAGGTATTTCTACCCTCGGAGCATCGAATACACTGACTTACTTTCCAGGTCTTGAAAAAGCGACCCTGCCGAAACGTCGACCTGTTTACTTGCTGATGTCGTTGTATTGATAAAGATAACAATTTTGGAAAAGCTCACTACTTACTGACAACTAATATTTACATAACTGTGAAGCTTAAATCTCGCAGTTTTCATGGGATTTGAGCCTGATTTGTCTTTTTTAGAATATGTAACAGTTGCTAGAATCACATGAAAAAAAAGAAAAATAGGACAAACCAGATTTTGGCTGGCTCCCAATTCCGTAATTTGAAGTGGAAATTCAGAAAGTTAGCCAACTCATCTTTAGAAGAAAATTGATTGTTCAAAAATGGCCATTCTATCTGGGTGGCACAATGTTTAGAACCTCAGAATTCTCTAAGACTTGATCCACAGAAGTTATTTGACATTCTAACTACGAATATGTTACTTTTCATGTTTGGCCTCACGTCAGGCTTAGGCGATAAAGCTGGGGTCTACTGAGACACTAAGTGGGGGGGGGGGGGGGAGTCTATCTGACGGCTCTTGCCCGTCACTGATGATGGGGTATAGAGGTCAAGGCAGTCACTGATCAGCTTGTTACGCAAACTTCGGATAGTAAATGTTATGCCATTAGAAAGACGCTGATTGATGTTCTGCTTAGATGCATGTTGACATCGCATTTTAAACCATAGAGATGTTTAAGTGAATAATGTCGAGTCATTCATAACTAGATATGCATACTTCACATCTGGCTATTCGACGACTTGTAAAATAAACTGTTTATTTACTAAAATTTCTCTCGGCTTTCATCATAAGTTAGTGGCGTCGGTTGCCTTGCGAAGTATGCAGCTACTCATTGAGCTGCAAATGACTCACGCATATGTTTATGGTAGATTTACACGTTCATATTATAGTTTGTTGCTGAATTGACGAAGAAATCTCCAGATCTTGGCGCAAGGTTCAAGAACATGATTGATTCACAGAAGAAACACCTTGCTATGCTCAAGCCGGAAGGGCAAGCATTCGTCAAAGATGTGGGTTGTATGGTTTTACTCTATGATACAACGAAAATTTCTATTTAGATAAAAGACTTTGTATGGAACAAGAGTAAGTACTTTGAGCCTACGGCACTGCCTCCTACTCTTATGGAAGCATTACTGGGCTTTACTGGAAAGTTCAGTGCTTTGTCTGACGATGTTAAGGAGAATGTGAAGAAAGAATTTCCTCGGCTTGCAGCATATTTCATAATTTAATCACAATTTCATTTTCTTTTTCTTTTTTATCAAGACTATTCAGGCGAGGAGACAGCGAAACATCTTTAAGAACAAAGGCTTCTGTCGTAATTTCTCTTTTCAGCATTTACGAAACATGAAGAGCAATGTATAAAATCTTATAAATATTCTAAGTTTTTGTTCGCAATTCTGTGTTGCACGTGTATGTAAATTATTAGGATGACTCAAGATTTCTTGAAGCTTTTTAAACCAAATCTGCTATTACTAGAAACCCAATGCATGTACGCCTTCAAAGATTTGCAGTTGTACTCTCTCTCTATTTCTCTCGCCTGCAGCTGATATCTAAGCAAATGTGAGCTTATGGGTCAATGGGGGCAAAGTATGCCATTTTCCAAAAAATTATTTCAATTAATAATAAGTATGAACAAGTCACTTGCACATTTTTATTACTCTATAAGTAACTTTCAAAAATTCCGCGATCCATTTTCGGAAGGGGGGGGGGGGGCAAAAGCTGAAGCTGACTTTCGCGTCAACCTAATACTAAACACAATATTATGCTTAAAAGAAAGGGGATTGTATACATGAGCCGCAGTCTTTGCGCACATTGTTTCCATTTGTCACTTTGATGGCGAACTCTAACCAGGACATATCCTATACTGACATGTTGTCGCGGTATAACCATCTAAAACTAACTGATTTTGGTTTGTACTCCATTCGTGAAGGGTAAACTGCGTCCTAGTCGTTTCGTACCTAAAGATGTGTTAACACACTCTTCCTCCAAACGGCGCTTGCCGTACTTATATACTACTGTATATTATAGCAAATTTGGAGATACTCGAGAACGGCAGATAATTGATAAGCCAATTGATGGTTTTAATCTCAAACGTTATACCGTAAATTGCTACAATTATTGTTTATATAATTCACTGATTTTTCTCTCAAGCGAGATTGCCAGGCATTGTTGGACAGTACTGCAAAAAAAATGATCAAAAAAGCAATTGTGCTGACAGACATCATACGTGAACTACATACGCTTACCTTCCCGTAACTATATCTGACGTAAAGGCACCACTTACCCCTGAGGGTAGTAAGATTTTGATGCTTATGATAGCGAAGGAGCCAAGTCACGCTGCAGAATTGATTCTAAAGCGGAAAAATTTCCCAGAAGGTAGAAGCGTCCAAGATGATTTCGCCCGTTAATGTTGGTAGTTTGAAGATAATAAATTGAGCTCTATATCTAGGTTTGTCATAATTGCGCCCTTCATTCTGATTATGCTCTACGTATTTACTTCTTGGAGCTTACTCTCTTTTAAATCAATTTTTTTGCAGGTACTATAATACAGCATCAAATTTCCACCTTCTTCAGAGCGGGTGGGCGGTGCTTTCAGCAAAGATTGCATTAGCATACATGGCACACCCATCCAATACGATTGCATGGCAAGGAGATCAGGGGAGGTATCTGTCAATCTCCTGTACATTATACTTGGGTAATTCGATAATTTTTCATCGGTGAATGAATATCGAATACATTCGAAAAGGAAAAATTTCGAATAAACAAGTATCGAATAAATTCGAAAATAAAAAATCTCGAATAAATGAATATCGAATAAATTCGGAAAATCAAAAACATCGAATGAATGAATTTCGAATAAATTCGGAAAATCAAAAATATCGAATGAATGAAGTTCGAATAAATTCGGAAAATCAAAAATATCGAATGAATGAATATCGAATATATTCGAACATTGGAAGTCGAATTTCGAATAAATATTCGAATTATTTATCGAATAACTAAAGTAATCACATCTCAAACTTCCAAAAATCGATAAAATCGATGAAGTAAATTTTTATCCATAATCAGCACTCTCACTCAAACCCCTTTTACCAACTCGCAACCGCGTAGCTCAAGATTTTCCAAAAATCGATAAAATCGATAAAGTAAATTTTTGCTCATAATCAGTACCCTCACTTACCCCCTTCCTCAGTGAAGCAAGCACGAATGCCCCTATAACCCCGGGCATACTGCAGGCATTTCAGTGGCGACGCGGTATGGCATTACTCAAATTGTCCAAAATCTATTCTGAAAGTACAGAATGCAGGGCATTTATCTTTTTAGTATGTTGTACACGCTAAACATTTGTGGTAAGCTGCCATTACATCTGAAGACATCTCGTAACTGGCAAATCGCGTACGGCGATCTAAACCGTCTAATCCTGCTCTACAACTGCGATGTCCTTTACTCAATATACACCAATTCGCAAAAATCCAAGGTAACGAATAGGCAGTTTTGCAATAATACTATCTTCTGCGATGTTTTGCCACACAGGTTTGTTATAAGTACTATTTATTCAGCCTGACGTTTCGGCAGTAATGCCTTCCTCAGAGGCCTGAAAGATAGTCTGGCTCAGTATTCGCTGCTTTATACGATGCCGTCCTCCACTTGCTTCATTCAATTCGTTCTAAGTGGACGGACTGAGTCCTCATGCTACGGCAACTCACCAATGTCAGCAACGTCGCTCACTTACGATCCACCCACTGATGACAAATGACTGAACTGTCACAATAATGGACAGCTTAAGTAGTCGTGGGTATCTTATGGCTGACAATACGATATGAACGGCATAAGATCGCTGGATAGACAGCTGTTCATTCTTGCCGTTTATCTTTGGCTGACGCTAGAGGATGAACGACGCTTCTAGTGCTTTGCGAGCCGCAATTTTACTTTCATACGCCAAAATCGTGCACTTAACGCAAAAATCGTTATCGCCGTGATCTGCTCTATGTTTTCCAAGTGGGCTCATCGTGCTCCCCCGTTTCTTACTGGCTAGATGTTCGTTAATGCGGATGCTGAGTAACCCGTCTCTCCGATATAGGTTGCATGACAATCCAGACATTCGAGTTCGTAGACTACGCCAAACTTGGCACAATCCCCTGCTCTGCCATTAGGGCATACAAGGCAGTTCTGTGTGATACAAGCCGTATCATATAGACGATTACGTACTAGCTGTCGCTTGATGTTGTTTGCAGTGTTTACGAGTACAACATCTTGTTTCAGCTGTGCTTGTATGATACACCGTTTGAACTCGTTTGTGACCCTGTCAGAGATGAATGGTAAACTCAAGGGAATCATGGCTCTAGTTTGGTCATGTTGTTTACCATTAGGTGTTCTTTCCGAATGCCTGGATCTTGCTGAAAAGTAGCCGTTATTTTCTGCAACCCTCCTTGCGAGCTTGAAAGATTTTTGTTTTTCTTCCTCTCCACTGCAAACTTCTGCGGCTGTTTTAAACATGTTGAATACAACTGCTTTTGACCGCGACCGGATGACCAGATTTGGCGTGTAAAATGATATTTTTGGAATGCTCCTTACGATACCATTTCACGCGGACGTTGCCATCTGATAACATCAGCTGTGTGTTAAGGTACGGTAACCAGCCGTTTCGGGGTTTCTCTCTTGTGAACTTTATGTTTTGCGATTGCTCGTTCAGTACGCGAAAACACTCGTCCATTTCGGACTGTGTTAATGTTACGACCAGACAGTCATCAACATATCGACAATACATAATTGGACATCTGGATAACACCGGTCTCCTATTCTGCTCATGAAACAGATAGCTAGAACAGGTGCTAACCTTTGTCCCATCGCCAGCCCTCTCAATTGCGAGTAGTAGACTACCGACCACTTGAAGATGTTACAGCTGAGAAATTCTTTGATAAGAGTCATAATACGCGCTTAGCTGAGACCATACATCGATATGGAAGAGCCAAAAGCATCAATCATCTCAGAAAGCGCTTGAAGAGCATCACTGTTTGACATTCGTGTAGAGTGATGTTACATCAAATGACTCCATTGCGTAGCTATGATGGAATTTAGCTTGAAAGAAAAGCTCAAGGAATGTCTAGTGTTAGGCAAGTGAGACGGGACTTTGCACAGGAGTTGGGCGACAATTTTGTTCAGAAACCATGAGATCCTATCGGTTGGACCGTTCACACAGCTGATGATTGGTCGAATCTTAAACGTAGAGGCGGACGCAGACTTCAGATCGTTTGCAGCGAGCTTATGCGTTTTCAGCAGACCGTAAAACACGGGACAACACAGATTGTCAATTTTGAGCCGACTCAAAAACTTTTCGTTCAGACCGGCTTCCCTACCGAGCAACAGCCAAACGTGGTTTAAGCGTTTGCACTGGGAAAGGTATTCTTTCTCAGTTGTACGACGATAAACGTTGTTGTCAGAAAGGTGTTGCTCACATATTTCGCGATCCAGTTTTTGAGAGGCTTACAAACTCTCCTCCTTTGTCACTAACCGATAGACGAGCGATCCCACTTTTTGTAAGCCTTCATACTTCATCAAAATCCTGCCACTGTTCGTAAGACAAATTGAACTGCTTGATGTTCTTGTACTTGTTCAAGACTTCTAATATGCCAGAACAAAGTATTCGAAATGTAACATCAGCAGTGTAGCACGGTTCCGGCTCTTTATAGAATGACGAAGGGAAGGGGACGGTTGGTAGAGTACGCCTGTTTAGTGCATTGGTTCGAGTTTGTTCATCACATCTCATTCTAACACGAAGCTGATCCCTTAATTGTTGGAGCAATCCGATAACTTTGCGGTATGTGCTGGCATTTATATTTTGCGTGGGTGCGAAGCTAGAGCCAAGGCTCAGTAGACTTTCAGCACCGGATGAAAGATGAATATCGCCTATCGCAACAACCTTATCCGTTTTGTCGCTGTCAGTATCATTGGAAGATGTAACTTCATGCGAGCGGTAATTGGTAGGTTTGGAATTGCCATTTACACGACGATTAAGATCTCGTTCACGTAGAAGTCTTTCGAACTTATTGCGAAGTGTGGATTTAGTGTTAGATCGTAATAAAGCGCAAAAAAGCTTTGACTTCCCTTCCTTCCCTACGGCTGGTTACCGTACCTTAACACACAGCTGATGTTATCAGATGGCAACGTCCGCGTGAAATGGTATCGTAAGGAGCATTCCAAAAATATTATTTTACACGCCAAATCTGGTCATCCGGTCGCGGTCAAAAGCAGTTGTATTCAACATGTTTAAAACAGCCGCAGAAGTTTGCAGTGGAGAGGAAGAAAAACAAAAATCTTTCAAGCTCGCAAGGAGGGTTGCAGAAAATAACGGCTACTTTTCAGCAAGATCCAGGCATTCGGAAAGAACACCTAATGGTAAACAACATGACCAAACTAGAGCCATGATTCCCTTGAGTTTACCATTCATCTCTGACAGGGTCACAAACGAGTTCAAACGGTGTATCATACAAGCACAGCTGAAACAAGATGTTGTACTCGTAAACACTGCAAACAACATCAAGCGACAGCTAGTACGTAATCGTCTATATGATACGGCTTGTATCACACAGAACTGCCTTGTATGCCCTAATGGCAGAGCAGGGGATTGTGCCAAGTTTGGCGTAGTCTACGAACTCGAATGTCTGGATTGTCACGCAACCTATATCGGAGAGACGGGACGTTTACTCAGCATCCGCATTAACGAACATCTAGCCAGTAAGAAACGGGGGAGCACGATGAGCTCATTTGGAAAACATAGAGCAGATCACGGCGGTAACGATTTTTGCGTTAATGCACGATTTTGGCGTATGAAAGTAAAATTGCGGCTCGCAAAGCACTAGAAGCGTCGTTCATCCTCTCGCGTCAGCCAAAGATGAACGGCAAGAATGAACAGCTGTCTATCACCAGCGATCTCATGCCGTTCATATCGTATTGTCAGCCATAAGATACCCACGACTACTTAAGCTGTCCATTAGTGTGACAGTTCAGTCATTTGTCATCAGTGGGTGGTTCGTAAGTGAGCGGCGTTGCTGACATTGGTGAGTTGCCGTTACATGAGGACTCAGTACCGTCCACTTAGAACGAATTGAATGAAGCAAGTGGAGGACAGCATCGTATAAAGCAGCGAATACTGAGCCAGACTATCTTTCAGGCCTCTGAGGAAGGATTACTGCCGAAACGTCAGGCTGAATAAATAGTACTTATAACAAACCTGTGTGGCAAAACATCGCAGAAGATAGTATTACTACAATGCCCAGGTTTTACGAACAGAGAACATATGAAATTCTACATGAAGTTTTGCAATAATTTATGCGAGCAAGGTGCTCACTAGTGTGTTGCGTACCGCAAGCATGAGCAGTGCAAAGAAAGAAGAGCCATTTTAATTCAGTATGAACTCAGAACATGAGCTTAAATTTGATATCTTCTTTGATGATTTGGTGCCAATAGCAGTGCGAACAATCTCATTGATCGAAAAGACATCAATTAAAATCCACATATGATTTTTTTTACTTTCGCAAGCAGTCGTAAGAATGCGACTCTCCATACAGTTCAAAAGTAACCGGTTACAAAAGATGCATTACCGAATTTGCGAAAAAAAAACGCGGACGAAGTGAGCTTGATACTCAGCAGTTGGCTCTGCAACAAAGTCGAATAATCTGAATACGGAGTACATTCGAATACAAATTCGAATAAACATTCGAATAAAATATTCGAATAAAATCTATTCGAAACCCTGTTTTTTGATTATTCGAGTTTTCGAATAATATTCGAAACCTCGTTTTTTGATTATTCGAGTTTTCGAATTTTATTCGAAACCCTGTTTTTTAATTATTCGAGTTTCGAATTTTATTCGAAACCCCGTTTTCTCAATTATTCGAGTTTCGAATATTATTCGAAAATGGAAGAACTCCGAATATCGAATTTCGAATACGAATATATTTAAATGTTTTATTCGAATGATCGAAGTTCTATTCGATTCGGATCCAAGTATACTGTACATCCTCTCGTACCTGTTCGAGAAACTACTGTGGAGAGCAGCACGCCAGCAACGCCAGCGGGCGCATACCAAAAACGCCTGCTGGTGTAAGCTTTGCACATCGCAAACACATGGAAATCCATTATTTTTCTTGGTTTTTTCTTTTCCTTGGGTCGTCGAGCACAGTTTTTGCAATTGTATGCGCATTTAATGATCACGTCAACAATTGTAGAGTAAGATAGAGGGATTAAGGACACTTTTCCCAAAGAGTGTTAGAAACGGCCAAATTGTTTTTAATATCAGCACTTCGCTGAACATTCTATGTTGTAGGACAATTCATGCAATGGGATAATTTAAAAATGAAGAAATGTATCAAAAACTTATTTTTGGCTTAGTGAGAACAGTACATATTGAATAATGTAAAATGGAAGGCTGGATCGAACCACACTAATTATCAGAAATTCCCATCACAATCATACTGTCTAACCTCACCTAAGACACTGCGTGGGTTAAAGGGACCGATCCAGCAAGTTTGGCCATGTCGGGCACAGCAGGCGACAGATTGCCTGTCTGTTGTTCGTCATGGCCGAACTTGCCAGATTGAACCGCTAAACCCATGCAGTGTCCTAGGTGAGGACAGACAGTGTAGTTTTTACAATTTGGACGCTCTCGCCTGTGCGGGCCATATCGATGAAACGCGCCCGAACAAAGCGTGAGATTGATAAAAACCGTTCAGGAAGTCTGAACATTGAGCACATTGGTGACATACTGCTTTGTCAAGCCAGTATGTCAGCAATGTGCTCAATAGCAACGAAAAGCTTGCGAATACCGTTTCAACCCAATGTAGTTCGCCAACCAATCAAACACAGTTCGTTGGCGAGTTTGTTGGGTTCGTTGACGAATACGGCCATAGGTGTCTGTGGTTTTCTGACTGCTTCCATATATCGCTCTAGTCGCGATCGTGTCTAGGATATCTCTAAGGCTTGTTTCATACCGCCGCACTGACTGCAGCAGACTGCAGCTGATTGCACTGACCGCAGCCGACTGCAGCAGACTGCAGCAGACTGCAGCAGGCTGCAGCTGACCGCACTGACCGCAACGGCCGCCAATCGCTGCATCCTTTCGTAAAAGAAAAAATAGTTGCGAATACATCAAAACCGTGTTTTACCTAGAAAATTCAAAGGTTCTAACTCACTCTTCTCAATCAAACTTTGGCGATTGTTTTTCTTTGATATGCTCATATTTGTTCAGATTGGTTTTGTCATTGCATATACCTATTTTACTCCCGCTCGCGTTGTCTAATTAGCATATATTGTTAAGAGACTGATTGAGCTACGACTATTTATACTATCCACCTTCACAAAAGGATGTAGCGGTCTGTGCGGTCCCGCGGTAAATGCGGGTAGTGCGGTCAGCTGCAGTCACCTTTTCACCAGCATTTTGCACAGCCGCACTCAAAATCAAAATTTCATTGCTTTAATTTTCTTGGCCACAATTTAGGCGCAAATGAACGAACTCTTTAATATATCTGGACTGAGAAATCGCCCTAAGATAGACACTCGTGCTTGGCATTCTAAGCTAAAAAAGATTTCCTGATTAAGTGAATCGTCGAAGCTTCGCTCATTTCTGTATGCTTGACGTATGACATCTTCTCTACAATTTTTTGCAGGAAAACTTGGCTTTCAGTGCATGAAGAAGTGCAAATTTTCACAGTTTGGGACTTTTTCGCCTGCCACAGATTGGCTTTGAAAAAAGTGAACATTTTGGATTTCCATCTTTTCTTTTCGCAAAAGTCTTTGTCTTCCTCCGTAATGCAAGCGAATGTGGCCTTATAAGCGGAACTGATGTATCTGAAAGTGTAAAGCAAGTGTAAAATGACGTTCGAATCGCTTTCAAAAAAAAAGCTCAAAATGGTTCCGACCCATGTTTTTCGGCAGCTGATATGAATTTTTACTGATTAAAGAGCAAACATGTTTGGTTTGGGACTCTTTTGTTAGAGTCGAAATACCCCTTGAATTTGACGCGTCCTCTTCACAGCTTGGAAGGCCCTATCAAAGTGTTCGGCGGTGCAATTCAGTTCGATACCCAGGACCACTCCGACGCCGTTTGATTCGGCGGACCAAATCAGATCAGTGGGGATTGTATTAGGTTGTCTCATAATTAATGCACGTTTTTATTTGCTTGCTTTAACAAAGCAGACAGACTCAACCTAACAAAGGGTAAGAAGTACTGTTCGATAGAGCAAAGCAAGCTCTACAAGATGGCACTTATGTCTTTGCGCCGTGCTCGATCCACGGAGAGTTCGAAGTCAAAGTCTAAAGATTTCCAAATGCCCAAAAAATCGAAAAAAATCAGATCTTCGTCCAAATAATTTCTACGGACCTCCCACTCGCTCACATCAATACTATCGATATCTTATATCCACATGTGCAATTGCCGTATTTTTTCCTTGACTAGAAACTGAGAAAACGAAAATTTCCCTGATTTTCTCAAAGCAATGCTGAGCCGTTTTTGCATATGTAGTTCTATACTACAAGCCTAGATAAGCATAACTCTAGGTTTTCAGCCTATTTCGAGCGGTACTTTTCGAGAAATGTCGATTTTAGCACTGAAACTGAAACGAAAAAATCCGAATTTGTTATTTTTCGAAAACTACCGCTTGGAATGGGCTGAAAACCTACAGTTATACTTACGTAGGCTTGTAGTATAGAACCACATATACAAAAACGGCTCAGCATTGCTTTGAGAAAATCAGGGAAATTTTCGTTTTCTCAGTTTCTAGAAAAGGAAAAAATACGGCAATCACACATATGGATATCAGATATTGATAGTATTGATGTGAGCGAGTGGGAGGTCCGTAGAAATTATTTGGACAAAGATCTGATTTTTTTCGATTTTTTAGGCATTTGGAAATTTTTAGATTTTGAGTTCGAACTCTCCGTGGATCGAGCATGGCGCAAAGACATGAGTGCCATCTTGTAGAGCTTGCTTTGCTGTATCGAACAGTACCCCTTACCCTTTGTTGGGTTGAGTCTGGTTGCTTTGTTAAAGCAAGCAAATAAAAACGTGCATCAATTATGAGACAACCTAATATATATCAACACTTGCACTCCAAAATTGCAAGTCATACAGTCAAATTTTTAGAAGCTGCAAATGAATGATTAAGATTACACTCGACGCCATTTATCACTTATCGAATATTAACCCTTCAAACTTAGTCATGGGATTTTGATAGAGTTTGTTTAGGTGATACTTGCTTCCCGGTGAGGTTTTCATGACGTATAAAAACGAAAATGCCTCAGTAGAACATTCTTTCCCTGGCCTCTTGGTTCACTAAACAAAGGCTGGTCTTGCTTTTAACAAGTTAGTCTTAGAGCATCGTTAAGGTTTGAAAGTGAAGTAGAAATACCTTAACATGTGCCCTTCAACAGATCTACTTAAAATTCATGCATGACTTTCCTTGTGCAAATAATGGAAGACAGCGTTTGCATGAGAGAACGTAGTCCGGTAAGAAAGAAAATATTTTTAGAACCTTAGATTGTGAAGTAGAAGTGCACAAATTCAGAGCAAGAAATAATAACGGAATATCTATTGATAACTGGACTGTATTTATCTTTTATCAAAGTCCAAGGTATGATGTCCCTTATGTCGCTGATTTCGATGGCACATACGACAGTATAAATTCAGGATTCTTTGATTGCTACTACAGTGGTAGCTTTTTCCTCAGAAACTCTAACTGTAAATGAAGCAGAGCTGCCATTTAAAGGTGCATCTATAGTTGGCGTGTCCGATAACTTTAATTAGTTTGTGTTTTCCCGAATCCTTAGCTCCAGACGGATCAAAAGATGCTCACATATTTACGCTGTGTTCAGAGACGATGTGACACTCATAATGGAACTGATAGGAGGCAACCAGGCAGCCGCCTGGTGCCGCAGCCAACCTCCAGAACTGGCATTCAATGCCGCGGCTGAGCTACCGTAAGCGCGTTCTCGTCGTCCACAACTTCTCGCCGAGAAATTCACAACAGCTTCGCTTTGCATTGCGCTGAGGTGCGAGAATACCCTCTGAGTTGGCGCGATTACTCTACTATAATATCTTTTGAAATCTTCCAAAGCGACACATCGAGATTACTCTCTTCCTCCATATGCTTTACTCAGTGGCGTACCCAGGATTTCGGCTCGGGGGGGGGGGCGACAAAAATTTTTTTCTAATGAAGGTGCTTGGCAGCCACGCACTCCGAAAATTTTTTTGGCATGCTCCTCAAAATTTTCGCGGGCTCAGAACCCCGAAATTTCAGAAAAAGGGGGCGTGGCGTCAGCCACGTCCCCGAAAAAAATTTTTTTACGAGGATAATTTGAATTTTTGAAAAATTTTAAAAATTATTTTAATTATTTACAAGTATAAACAAGTCATTTGCACATTTTTATAACCCATGTAAGTAACTTTCAAAAAATTTCGCGACCCATTCTCGGGGGGGGGGGCCCCTCGGTACGCCACTGGCTTTACTTGTGATGTGTTCCTTACAGTATTAACAGGAGGTTCGGGGTGACGAGGGCAGTCTTGATTATGGGATTATGCGTCATGCGGAATATAACTGCGATACATGAATTAACAATGTGCGGAGAAACGCCCACCTCTCCGAGTGAGCGATGATGCGCGTGCGCTCAGTAAGGATCCATATGATTTGCATAACAGCGACGTAAATTGTTGACGGTGCTTGTAGCCAGTTTCCAGACTGTATGCACTTTGGGTGCAATTTATTGAGCAGGTTCTGCATGGAAAGTGGAAATATGGAAAATGTCGACAAATTGTCAAAGATCACCTCCCTACAAAGGACAATCAAACAAGCGATCAAGTGCGTGTTGTGTACAAAGCTCAACCAGCGACGATTGCAAAACTTTGATTCCAGACTGCCAAATTAGTGCAAATGTCTGGGCCCAGTTGCTACCATAACTTGGCTGCCGCCCTACCTTGCTTCGTATTCTACCTAATGCTTTTCATAGTTGGTTGGTTTCGAGAAGAACGTTATGATTTCAGAAACAATATGAAGGTTAAAAAATAAGGTAACATAATCTATTCATTTTAAGGGAATTCGATGAACCTTTGCTGAACTTCTACACTGTAAAAATATTGTTTTTGCCCCTAGCAAATGAGCAGAGGAAGCTCGGTCTGCTGGTAAAAATGACCCAAAAACTCCGTATGGGAACACATTTCTGCCAACTAGATTATGATGTAAAATCTCATGGAAACCTGCTGAACATTCGTTTTTGGCTGCTTTCACTTTGTGAAAATCCCATTTTTGACAATAAAAACAATTCAGCAGAGGGAGCTTGTCTCAAGAGAAGAAAAGACTTATTGAGTTATGCCGCAGGTCATTTTTGATATGATTCTCTAGTTTCAGTGCTGAATTTCACAAGAACTCGCTTAAAATCCACTTTAGCTGCTTTTACTTTGCGAATATCGTACTTCTGCTTCTAAAAGCACAAAAAGCATGGTCATGGGGGTTGAACTGGTTGAATGAATCGGTTGAATCTCGGTTTAATGGCATAACTTTCAGTACCTTTAGTGGTCGCAGTATTAACAAATTTTCACCTTGCGAGTTTTAACATTTCTTCCCTCGAGTCAGCACTAATAATGTATAGGCTGCTGCATAAGTGCGATAGTGTGAGAATCTTCTCACCCCCACTTTACGCCTAAGCCGGGACCAAGGTGACCCCCTTCACCAAAAGCCGAAAAAAAATCAACAGTGAAGGAAGGTTAAGCAAAGGAGATATTTGTACGTGAATTGTTTATGTACAGGAATGGAAAAGTCTGTTGAAAAACTGCTTGGTGACGGGTGTGAGTAGTGATTTGTGGGGATTTTCGAGTTTTTAACATTAAAAAATTCATAACTTTTGTAGATAAACATCTTGTACGCCGCTATGGTTATCATTGGAACCGTCTTATCCTCCGCTTTCAGAAAATATATACTTTACCTGGAGTTCGTTATAAAAAGTGCCGGGTGAAGGTTGGGTGAGACTTTTCTAATGGGAGTGCTCAAGTACAGGTTTTTTTACCATTGTAAAAAGACGTCTACTTGAGCACCCCAATTATAAAAGTCTCACCCACCCTTCACCCGGCACTTTTTCTAACGGACCCCAGGCAAAGTATATACTTTCTGAAAGCGGAGGATGAGGCGGTTTCAACGGTGACCATCTCGGCGTAGAAGATGTTCATCTACAAGAGTTACGAATTTTTTATCTTAAAAACTCGAAATTATTCAGAAATCACTACCCACACTCTTCACGGCGCTATTTCAACAGACTCCGGGCAAACTATATATTCTCTAAAAGCGGAAGACAAGATGGTTTTGAAAACATTTCCCTGGCTGACGTTGCTGTTCATCTACAGAAATTACGGTATGGCCAAGGCCTTATAACCCATATCAAGCCACCATGTTAGTGCAGGCCTGAACAACAATCTTCCTTTTCCCAACCTTTAATGCTTGCTGACTTGCTCTAGTTGAGTTATTAACGCGGAATTTTGTTGATTTTCTCTCGGAGCATTGGTCTCTCCCCGGAATTCTTTTGGGCAAGGTTTTTCTGCTACTCTACTGACCAAGCCCGCTTTGCTTACTTTGGTATTTCGAGAGCACTTTGCTAGCGTACGAGTATGAAGGATCACCACCTCCACAACTTGCAACAACCTATTGATCTTCTCGATTACAATGTTCCATTACTACACTTCTTATTAATCAAGTATTCTCGAGTAACTGACTCTTCCTATTAGCCTTATGCGGTGGGATTATATCCACCATGCAATCCTGAGTTAGATAGTTTATCTCAGGGACGTTTTGCTGGCAGTAACGGGGGCATGGGTACCATCTCCATGATCACATCTTTATGACAATTGTTGTCCAGAGCAGTCACATGCAAGCTCTATCAAATATATTTCTTAACCAATTTAAAGGTATGGACTCAACGGCACGGTGGACCTTGACTGGGGTTGTTCGATTTACTGTGTGTGTGTATTTTTTTTTCTCTTGTTCTTTTTGTAAGGAACGCCATAGAGCGTATGAATAAATAAATAAATAAATAAATAAATTACGAATTTCTTCTTTTAAAAATATTCGTAAATGTTTAAAAATTGTCTAACTCTTTCCGAAACAAATGTTCTCGCATGCACATCTTCTATAGTAATTCCAAAAAAAACAGGCAGGGTGATGTAAAAAAGGAAAAGGAAACGTTTAAAAAATACAAGGTGCTGGTCAGAAATATAATTGCATGCTAATCCAGCAGCATATCGGTTCACATTTTAGAAAAAAGATAACCAGGGATAGTAAGGAATAAATTATAAATTTTGACTAGGAAGAATGATGAGAAAACACCATGGCCCCCCCCCCCCCCCGTCGACATTTTATAGTTTCTCCACCAATTGAAACACCCTTCACCCTGAAGGGGCTGCGACCACTGTGACCCCATTCACCCTGGAGGAGTCATTCTCACTCTATCGCACCTGTGGGCTGCTGCATGACGAAGGCGCAATATTTTTGGGCGCGAACGCGACTTCATTAGCCGCAGAGCGCATGAGGAGCAGGATTTACAACGCTGAGGATACGCGCGTCGTGTTTGCGCTCGCTCAAACTTTTGCTTTTATATTTATCCAAATCTCACTAGAAAACTTGAAAAACAGTGGTTTTTTCGGGATTTGTTATAAACCTCACTGTGTTTTTCGTTGGCAGAAAATTCCAGACAATCAAGTTGAGACAGTAAATTATTTTTCTATCAAAAGTCTTTCTTTAGCAAATTGAGAATAGGAAGTTTAGATAGTGGTGAAAAATCCAACTTCAACACTACATGCACCTAATTCTAAGACGAAATCACTCTTTACTACAATCATTTCACATGTGTTCACCTCAAATCACAGTTGCAGCGATAGAATTTGTCCAAAACTGCGGGATGTCGGGATTCGCGGGATTGTCGGGATTCTCGGGATTCGCGGGATTCGCGACTTCACGGGATTTGCGGGATTCGCAGGATTTGCGGGATAAGCGGGATTTATCTATAACTTCTTTCAAAACAGCTTTATTTGTAATCTGCGGGAAGATTCGGCTTCAGCTTGATGAGACGAATCTTCTGGTATACAATATGTCCGTAGTTCATAGTGACACGGTAGACATATGGTGATACCTTGCTATTTTCTATGTTAATGCTTTTGTGAACATATATCACAGTGTAAATCGCGAATAGGAGGTTCTGGTACAAAGTTCTTATTACCGAAAACTATTGCGAAAAACTGGGCAGTTTTGATTTACCCTTATCACTGATATAAGCATTTTATCATTTATCACTGATAATATCACATTTTTGGATCATTTTTGGCAAACACCAATGGCTGACGAGCTTGAAAAAATGCTCCAGACGACGCGAACGCGTCGAGTGGCCTAATCGAGGCTTCTCGCAAGGACCCGAGCCCCGCCACCGTAACACTTAAATCAAAAGCTCTTGCATTTTATTGATACCCGCAGCACTCTATTTCGGGCTATCAGCCGCAAAACAGGTCGACTTGAAAATCGTCCTGATTGTGCATGATTTTCTCGGGTATAAAAGCAGCTGGAGAGTTCATATACGGGTGGTCCACATGAGTTGTGGAGGCGTTCAAGAATTCATTTTCCAACTTTCCATTGTCCGTTTTCTTGCTTCGAAATGAAATAAATCGTCTCCTAGAGTTTTTCTCCCTATCATGGTTTTACTTTCGAAGGAGGGTACTTTTGAAGGACTTTTCGGAAAAGTGCAAAATATAAGCGTTTTTCTTTCTCGGCCAGGATTTAAGTAAAACGCTAAATTTCTTTATGATTCAAGGGTCGCTAAAAAAACATGATTTGCCCTTTTTAAAACTTATTGGATAAGGCAAAATTCGTTGAAGGCAACATACCGAAAATAAGAGCGCGCATTCTAGAAAATTCACGGAAGTGATTAGATGAATGTGTCTGACTGAGTCAGAAGCAGACATTTTCATGCATGATTATTTGGACCTATGCATTTTATAGCTATCAGATAAAGTCAAACATTTGAAATTTGATTTGTTTGGTGAAGAGTTAGCAGTTTTTGCGTGACTTATCATGTGGACCACCCTGTACAGCAGCTATATAGAAATCAGAGTTCGGCACGAGGTGGGCAAATAACAAGCTAAAAATCGTTTTTGGTGGAAAAAGCAAGGGGGAAATCGTTTTTGCAGGGGTCGGGGAGGAGCCCCGAAAGAAGATTCTAAGTGCAAGCAAAAAAAGGTCGAACATGCTTATTACCTTATACATCGCTAGGCCGCTCCGCCGCTAATTGCCGCGTGCGCGACGTCGCATAAGCGATGCCGTTGAACAGCATGATTACATGATCAGTTCTCAATGCAGGCGTAACGGTATAGCACCAAATTATGTAAGCGAACGAAGAGAGGCTAGTAGAAACAAGGTATGAAATATTATGAGAAACTTATGTGAATGGAAGGAGTAATAAGCATTTTTTTCAATAATTTTGCAGAAGTGTTAATGAAGATGTGTATTTAAATGGCTCGTTTGCAGCACACAGATGACCATACGGTATGGAACTTGGTAGATACATGAACACAGGCCTGCAAGGCTTAACTTAGAAGTTTCATTGGAAAATTATGTGAAGGGGGTTGTGGAAAGCTTTTTTCTGAAAATTTCCCCCTAACAAGAAAATGGAAAAATGGCTCGTTTGCAGCGCAGAAAAAATCGCGCGAGACTAGGTGTGTATACGCGCAGTAGGCCTAAGAAACAATGTATGAATATGGAAAAACTTATGTGAATGAAGAGCGTGCTCAACTTTTTTCAAAATTGCCCACCTAATGCCCACCTGAGGTGGGCAAAACTTTCAATTCACATAATTTTTTCAAAATTTTTACATAAATCTGTTGTACACCTAATGTTTACTACATGGTGAAATTTTGGTTTCGCAACTCCTCCTCTTGTCCTTGTTAGAGCCCAAAATTGCATCACAGCCTAGCTTTCTTAGATGGAAAGCGCGCCCCAATCAATCGATACGCGCGGAAACGGCGTCTCTCATTCCTATGACTGCGTTACTTCAATATTTTCTCATTCCTTCATCATTTTTCTTGCTTATTTTTTCCTGTTTTTTATCTTGATAAAGCTGAGGAGTAATTTGAGGAATCTGAGCACTTTGGGCGCTTTTGAGGGCTTTTAGGCGAAGTGTGGCCGGTACTCTCATTGCAGAAGCACAAAGCGTCATTTTTGGCTCAAGGGGGTGTTCGTAAAAATTATTGGGACCAAAGGGGAATTCGTTTTGAAAACCCCGTTTGCCCACTTTGTGCCGGGCCCTGATAGAAATGTGTTGATAGGGCAAATCACGACTGTAGACACCTTCTGCAAAAAAATTTTCGAAGGCTATATTTTGCATCTTAAAAACGCATTGTTTTTTGACTGATTTGTGGAAACTTTGGCCGTTTTTAGATTATGTCACATCCTCAAGGTACCTCCTGCTAAAAAATTTCTCAAAAAATCTGAAAAATCGCCATTTTGCAATTTGAAAATGCCCCATTTTTGAAGTAAATAAGTTTGAGGTCCTCCCTTTCTGCATAGAATCGGTCAAATCTCAAGCAAATGTGTTTGGGTAATGTCTTGCATCTTTTGGGTCCATCACCCAGGCGTAGCATCCACATACATAGATTCGAGCCAGTTGCGAAACTTGTAATTTTTCTGCCCGTGTACAAAAAGCACAGCTGCGGATAGGTACAGGCTCTTTATTTAGATCATTCAAAATTTAGACGTGCTTATTTTAAGACGGGAAGTTAGTGACAGAAAGAAAATGTAGGTTTTTTACCGTTGAAAAGATTTCTTTTTTTTGGTATATATTTTTTGGTGTAGCTCATACACGATAAGTCATCGATGATAACGAGAAGCTTGGTCAGAAAGCAGAAGCTCCCCCCAACAAAGCTTCGTAAAAAATATACTATAACTTTAGCCGAGTGCGCAAAAAATTTGATAATAAATTTCCCGAAACGCATCTTGGAACTTTCACAACCTAATACAATGAAAGAAGGGCGTCAGTGGTTGAAGACTGATTGCTCGGCGAGAGTTTAATGGGTACATACTATAAGTTGAGGTTCACTTCAATTTCTGTTACTCAAAGACTGGGATAGTACATCAGCATAAAAATGAAGATGGCCATCTATTGAATACGCCTAATAAAAAGATCCAGACATGTACATTTTTGATTGAAGTTGAACAGAAAAACTTTTTCTGAAATTTCAAGTGTAATTTACAGACATTGAAATTTTTTGCACTATAAATAAAACATTTTACTCAATAGCTAAACTCTAAATTTCTAACGTTTCACCCTAAAAAGAAAAACGATCAATTGAAGAGCTTTTAAGATAGACGTGCAAACTTCAAACGACTTCTAGTACATTACATTGCATGCCATCGTGTCTATCACTCTCTTTGTGCTCATGTTTGCCATCCTCTACGCTGCATCTGTTATATTTTGTAAAATTGGTTAACTCTCATAATTGTTTCTGACTCTTTACCACTCTTTAGTAATCATGTTTATGTTTATGAATTACTTTTTGAAGCTTTCTTGGAAACTACTGATGATGGGGCACCAAGAAAGCTACACTACCGGTCCAGTTCTTAGCCCCGAAACCGGTCGTGTAAAAAACAGTAGTTAACTTTCGGATATTTTGGAATTCTTGGAATATTCTTTCTTATTGTGGACTTATCTCTTTGTTTAAAACCAGTGAAATCACCTAGAAGGGTACAAAGAGATACCTTGAATCTCTGGAAAAGCAAGGATTATTCGCTTACAAATGGGATTTGGCGGTAGTAAACTTGGTTCCAATCCTGCCCGCTAAATTGCGTCCAAGGAGACGAACAATGACATCCAAAGCACGGATGCGACGACGATATACTAGAATGGAAATTGACTGATTAGACGTTTACAGAATGTGGGTTCCACGCGAAAGTCCATGGGTTTAGTAATCTCCCGTTTTCCTTTTCAATTTAGCGAGTAATTTGCTGCGGAATCGGATCCGGCTTCAGTCCTTGTCGAAGCAGTGACTGCTAACGATTGCACCATGAAATAAAATCGCTCAGAAATGTTGAGCAGAAAACTTCCTAAATTTGCGATTTAGTTCAATTCAATTCGCTTACCATAGTAGAAATAGCGCACTTGTGGTAACGAGATTATGCGGTGAAATTTAGACACGCACACATGCTACACCCAAAGTGCCGGCGTTTCGCGCGTGAATTAGCGACCATGCTAGGTTAGCCCTCTGTTCACGTGTCAATTTAGCAAATCTCGGCACCGCAAGGGAACTACTCAGACAGTTGGTGCCGTAGCTCCGGAGGACAGTCGAAATCTGGCAGAGCCGCGGAGGACCCAATTAACCATTGAGAGCGGGATGAGGGGGCGATCCCTTCTTGTAGGTCACGCTGACGTCACAAGCACGTCACAAGACCCCTCTTCGGGACGCGCAAATCTCTGTCCGGAGGTACGCCAGATTTGGGAGAGCCCCGGAGCAGAGATTTGCGCTCCGGAGGTACGCCAGATTTGGGACACCTCCGGAGCAAAAAATGGCAGGGCTCCCGAGCGCAAATGGGAGGTCTCCGGAGCACAAATGGGAGGGCCCGGAGCAGAAAATGGGAGGTCTCCGGAGCACAATAGGTACGCAGCCAATTTGCTGTGATACGCAGCTTAGCATTTTCGAAAATAAGCTGCCGTCGCTCTCGACTTACCCTTTTTTTGTCCTTCTTTCGCGCTCGCTTTTCTTTTTTTTCGGTTTTTCGTGTTCTCGTCGGCGTGTTGGCGTAAATGTTGTTTTAAGTTATTCGTTTTCAGGTTTATTTCGGATTTTCGTGCGGATGCACTCAATCGCTTTTGGTGCTCGGCTCTCGTTTTCGACTTGCTGTCGTTTTTCCGCTTTCTTTTCCGTTCTTTTTCTTTTTCGTGTTGCTCTTCGGCGCTTTTGGCGTTTATTTGTTCATTTCCTTCTTTTCCGGTTTCAGGTTTTAGGTTTTCGTGCGGTGCACTTAGTCACTTTTAGTTTTCTTTTCGACTTGCTGAGACATCGTTGACTATTGATGGAGTGGTTTTTGTGATAGATCCTGGACGTTCGAAACAAAAAGTTTATAAACAATTTGTGTTGAGTCACTATTAGTATGACCGATATCTATACTAGTACTATGCAACATGCTGGTCGCGCTGGTCGTAGTAAGGGGTCGGTCAGAGTTTGCCGTTGTTGCCTGTGTTGAAGGTGTTGAAAGTGTTGCCAGTGTTGCCAGTGTTGAAAGTGTTGAAAGCGTTGCCGGTACTGCCGGTGTTGCGTATATTTCACTAACAAGTTCATGAATGAATTTGATTACTACCGCGTTTGATTGATTTACTATTAGATTTCGTGGAAGAACATGTTTAAGCTCGTTGAACCACGCTGGCTTGAACACTTTCTTTCGTATTCCTGATATTAAATAATCAAAACGCGGTAGAACTCATCCATGAACTTGTTGATCAAACGTACGCAGACCGTGCTCGCGTCTCTTTGTTAGAGGATGAATGGTATATGTTGTATATGTTGCAGCATATGAAAAAAAGCAGTAGGCAGAAGCGGTATTGCTTGCATCCTCAAATAAACTATAGTACTTCCTCATATGATTCCTTTAGTCACAATCCTCCGTCAGGGCGCAAAAGCAACATCCACTACTCGTTGCAGTATTAGAATAGCTGGTCTCGAAGGTGCTATTGGCTTGGTGGTACTATAGGATATGCCGTTTCTTGCACAGTCCGAGAGCAAGCATCTATTCTGAACTTCGCCTCTTACAAGGGAATGGTCAGAAATCGAAGTGGACGTTCCAGACAAGCTGTGTAGCGTTAGATGCAGTATGAAGCGCTGATTCTAAATCTGTCTTCTTTATCTGCTCGCTTTTCTGGACGGAGTTATAAGCCATTAAAGACCATTATTTTGCTTAGAAATTATGTGTAAAATTGAAAATTTAGCCGTACAGAGCCTCGTTCGCCTCAATGCTGGGCCAAAACATGCAGCTAGCTTACTTAAAATGTTTGCAGCCAGAAGCCGAGCTAAAAGTGCAACAATGTGCTCAATTTCGCTGTTTTTATGTATAATTTTTTCACAATAAAACCGCTTGTAGCTTCGCCACAGAAACGGGAAGCAGATAAGGAAGACAGATTCGAAGTCAGCGTTTTATACTGCATCGAATGATATACAGCTTGTTTGGTTTGGCCACTTCGACTTCTGACCATTCCCTTGTTAGCTTGTTTTTTATTTCTGACATTAGTACGGATCAACATTCATGGTATAGTGGACCTCTTAAGTAGTTCACCCCTTTTATGACACACAAAAAGCTAAAACGCATCGATTAAGAGTTTACAGCATCAGCTCAAAATGTTCCTGTTTTCAACCCTAAAGCGGAGACGCGGGGTCAGATAGGGGAGAGTGACGGAGGAAAGAGTAGGTATAGGCCGTCCGCGCTGCGCACGGAGAGCAACGCTGTTGCGTACATTGAAGGCAGTTCACGATTAGAAGAAGCGCAGAGAAGAACAGGCGGCGAGAGTGCACGAGGAAAGAGGAGTGGGGCGCAATACACACCTTGCGGACTCTCCGCGCCTTGCGCGGACGGCATAGCCGGTTTTCGGCACTCGCTGATTTCTCATTTTCGTAGGAAAATGTACAAGCAGAGAGACAGTACGTATGGCGTGATTACTATACGCTCAACTGCATCTATTCGATACTTGCAGCCGTCGTGGAGTAAACATGATGATACCTATGGACAGAAGCGAACGCAAGCTCAACGCAATGTACAACGAAAGTTTTGTTTTGCGATTTGCAGTAGATTGTTTGCAGTTAATTCGAAATAAATGTCTTGTCTCTTCATTCTTCTAACTTCTATCTACAAAGCTAGGGGTGAGAGGGAGGGGGTAAAGAACGGGGTTGAGGGTCGCGCTGAACTCCTACCTGGGGGAAGGGTTGCATTCGGCGGTCGTATGCTATGCTCGACGCTGGTCTAGAGCTAATTTGGGTGGGGTTTAGAGACATAATTGGGGTTTGGAGCTTAATTAGGGCTAATTACAGTATGCCACGGCAGACTTCCTGAGCACACAATGGGAGGACTCCGGAGTCCAAAATGGGAGGGCTCCGGAGCACAAAATGGGAAAACTCCGGAGCATAAATGGGAGGTTTCCGGAGCACGAGTAACAATCCCCCGCTGGGGAAACCCGCGGCTCGGCCGTTTCTGCTCCGGAGGTATGCCGTCGACTGTCTGAGTATATATTTGCCGACAAATCTGCACGACTAAAGTAAGACATTGTTTCGATCTTCCTCTATCGAGTATCTATCCTCTGGCTTAAAAATTGCGCAGTAATGTGTAACGAGGTTTTTGATTTAAGTGTGTCCTTGTGGCAGGAATAAGTCAATTTCCAATAAAAATGATTTTATTTCGAACCTAAAATTAATTCAGTATATTAAACTTACATGGATCTGCACAGCCTCACTTTCTTAGCTTTTGTTCGGGACATAGATTGATCACTGGGTTTCAAAGACACTTTGCTTTGGTCAGTACTGCGTGAAAAGGAAATAAAATAACAACCCGTCGTTCCCTTTTTACAACCTTGCGTGTGACTTATACTTCGTATGGTATTCAACGAAGTGGCAAATTTACAATGCCGCCGTTTTTTATCTCAGTGTTTCATTGCACGCACCCTCCTATCGCACGTACTTCTGGATGCCTTGGTGGTTTGGCATGGTACATAACCAGAAATAATGACTGCTAAACACTTCCGTTGCTACGTAAGCTTTAAGACACATTTCACCAATAGGTCACTACGCGATCCACTGCTACGATGACCGTTCACAGTCGTAAGCTCGCTTTGTCTGATGTTGAGGAGGACTTGATTCTTTTGCAGCAACCCACAAAAGCTAGACCCTTGCATTTGAGAACCATGAACGACGAATTTGTAGACATCGAGCAAAACTGTCTATCAGCGCGAATGTCACGACTGGTTGAATGCTGTACCTTACGCCTAAAATAAACGGAATTTATGGCCAGCGACAACTGGATAACATGCGTGATATGGATCGTGTGTGCATTCAGACATACTGAGATGCAAAACTCGATTGTATTGGCGGTCCGAAAAATTGAGAGGAAAGAGTGGATTGGATTTTTCTGGATTTCCTGGATTTGGATTTTTCTGCAAAATTCTAATATGCTCTCTGAAACTTTCGGCGTATACGTTCAAGGAAAATGTGAGCGGCAGGAGCCAAATCTCAGGAAGTTGTTATACAAATCTGATGCGAATCTACTAAACTCAGATAAAATCTAATATTTACAGATAGAAAACATGCCATTTCCATAGTTTTTGACTCATGTAGGCCTCAAAGGTTTCGGACTCCAGCTTCCCTTCCATGGTTCCATGCACGCTTTCCCCCTTCCCCTTTAGTTCCCCATTTCTCATGGAACCACGGCAGATGATTTGGGAAGTAATTAGATTATCGCAATGCTTAATCCTAAGCCCACATTAGAAGACGCAAAAACGGCGAGAGCATGCGTTTTTCAAAGCCTTACAATTTAAATTCCCGCCAAGGCTGAGAAATCTCTGCGGGACCCTACGATTTTGACTGTTACGGCATGTACTTTGCCGCGCATGGCAGGAATTCGGACAGCTCGGAGGACCCCGCTTTAAGGGTAAGTTTCCCTACTTTCCGGTGCTTTAGGTCGAGCGTTATGACGTCGCACTTGCGCGATGTTGTCTCTGAGGGGGGCCACTCTCGCATGGCACTGAAATCCCAAAACCCTCATCTTGCCCGGACACTGCTTTCAAGGAAGCTACTAGATCCGGTAGTGGTTCAATGATTAACCTGTTGGCATCAGAGGCGAGTGGTCAATGGTTCTTTTTTGCATTTTTAGAGTGTCCGTCACCAAGCTGATATGTCTGCAGACAGTTACAATTTTAAAGTGCGATTCAAGTAAAGATTTTCAGATGTATCGAACTCACGCTCAAAAATCAGAAAAGTTTGCGCTTTACCGGACTCGCCATCGACTCTCGCCTGCAAGCCAGTGGCACCCACTTATACCACTGCATCGTCAACGTACATAGCAGCGTCCCCGAACCCAAGGGGCGCCCAAAACATCCCTTAAAAAGTGGTACGGAAACAGATCGCAAATTTAAAATTAGCGTTTAAAAGTGCGTCAGATATGCATTCCATATGAAACGGCCATGCCCACTGAAAGTACTTCCCTTGTTGGTTTGGGGTTAAACGCGCCACACGATAGTCATAGCTACACTGAGGGACTCCGTTTAAGTCAGAATAACGGAAAATGTCATCTGATGCACACTTTTTTGCTAGTTCCAAGATATTCAAAGATCTTAGGGAGATGAGTGACAACGGCACTTTTTTGGAAAGGAAACGCTAGCTGCTTTTCCCCTCAGACATCAAGACTGCAAGAGAGTATCGAAGCAACAGCGTTTTGTTGAAAAAACGCATGCTTGAAACCTTCTGCGCATTCAAAGTGGCGTTGATAGCGAAACATGATCAAAAATTCGAAGGATGTCTGATTCTTCAAATAATCAACATTGTATCAATTTCACGCACTGTTGCAAGAAAGAGTTGAGCAAAAGTAGAAAATCTGACCAGCTAGTGATGGAGCATGTTTACTGACAAGAATCGTACCATATCTCCTTCCACTAGAGAGAATAATAACAAATAAAAAAGCATTTAGATTACTTGTTTATCAAGCTTTCGAATCATATACAACAGTTCGAAAAGACCTTCTTGGTTTGAAAAGATAATCACCCAGAATTGGCTGGTATTGTAGTTAGATAAAACTGCTCACCTCTCGCTTTACAGAAAAGGCTAGGAAAAAAGAAAGCTTTCGAATGATATGTCGACTGATGAAACATAAAGCTTTGAGTCAAAAAATCTCATTGGATGACCTTTCAAAGCTTAAGCATTGAGGAAATCTTTATAATTATCCCTGTACCGCTTATTTTCCTTCTTTTCACCCCCGCTCCCGTTAGACATGTAAGCTTGCGTCAGCATTCATCTCAGGCCCAGTTACCCCCTTCATTTTCTAGGTCAGAAATAGCCAGAACCCCCTTCACCTGAAGGGGACCCTGCTCCCCCTATCGCACCTATGCCTCCCCCCCCCTACCGCTCAATACTCCGCAATAAGGACTTTTCACACAGGCCGTGAAGCTTTTGCGGCGAAGTTGCAATACAATAAATGCCATGCAAACGCGGCATGGTGGGGGAAAGGGTTCGATCCAGAGCTAGGAATTGGTGACAGATAGGCAAACTGGTGCATCCTATATCCATTGAGAATATATACATGCTTCCAAACACTTCAGTAACTGGCAAATATGTTCGTTGTTTTGTCACTAATGCTCCAAAGATGCTTCATATGCGCACAATAATTTTGTTTCATGAATAAAGCTAGCAAAGCTTACTCACACTGCTCAATGATAAGATGGTTTCAAAATGGTTGCACGTTCCCTGTACTTTTTCAGTGTTTTGTACTAACATTTGCTCTGTCAACATGGATTCTTGTTAATTGTAGCTTATAAATGGCTAATCTATGGTCGCACTTGCAAAAGTTTGCGGTGCAGATTTACTTGTGTAGGAAAGCGCAACATATCTTTTGCTAGAGCATCCTTTTTGATGCTCTCAAACCTAGCTATGAAAATTTTAGCATCTGTATTTTAGTATTTGATATAGACATTACACAGAAAAAAATATCTTTTTGTGGAGCGCATATGGGTGAGTTTGGAAGTTCCCAAGAGTCTTTTGGGCGGAGGCATGGTGCTTGGATTAGCCATTTTTCAAAAAATGCCTCCAAGCTTTACATCTTGTGCGATTGTGAAAAATGCTATCTTATAAATCCTGCTTTACTTTTTGTGTAATGTTTCCTGCTTTTTTATATCTACCTACTGCGGTAGTTTAAGGAAGAGTTGGCATGTTTGTGCATTAAGGCCAGCGCCCCGAGGTGGCATTTGGGAATTTTAGAAACGAAGTCCCCTTTGACATGCAAAAATCTACGAATAATTTTTTTAGGATTGTGGAAGTACGACTTATAGTCTGCGCAGAAGATAAGTAGATAAAAATGAGAAAAACCAGAAAATTAGGGATAAAACGGCAGAAGGCGAAAAAAGAAGGTTTTTCATATCGTCAAGTGGCGTAGCAAAGCAGAGGGGTCGAAAAAAAGCTAAAGTGAGTATCCATAGATAGAGCTTGAACTGAAGGAAAGAGTTGTGTGAAGATTGTCGAGAAATTGTGTGAGGAAGTGGGTAAATTATGACTCTGTTTGTTCTTGCGCAACCTTAGGGTGCTCCCAGGTTGCGCGGGAGGAACCGAAAATAGAAAAACACTTATAACTTCCTTCATTACATAATTCTTCCATAATTTCTCATACTTGTCTTTTCTTCGTCGTGGCGAAGCTACACACCAAATTTAATGGCTCAGATTGCTTAGTCGTTGTAAACAAACTGATCACACGTTGGGAATCGTGCGAACAAGTTGGTGTACTGATCGTATCCGTAACATGTTAATTGACCTATTAGTGGTTGAATGACGTTATAGCCTCAAATTCGGGCTTACTTTGTGATAAAAATTGTGCTTGTTATCCTATCGAATCCGGAAATCCCTCTGAGAACTTTACGATTTCCCTTTTGCTTCTCCCCCAAAAAACGATATCCAGCGTGTGAAACACCTCTGCTGAGCTTTGATTAAGGTTACTCCAAATGTGGGTAAAATGTGCGTTAAACTCCGTTAAAATTTACTTGCTTATGCCAAGAGCACCAGCTAGGCTGGCGCTTTATGCTGCGCCAAAAAAAAACAACCAAAATCCTGTACAACTCTTTTTTAGCTCAACCTCCAATGTGTTCAGATCATCGCAAGTTTCTCTTATGTGCTTCCACCTTGGATTTTGTACAAACCACTTTCTCGTTGTTTGATAATCTTGCATCGTCTTCTCCAATTTTTTGTTCTCTTTCCATCGTTCACTGCAGATTGTTTGTTATTTGCAACTCTGTAAGATTTGAGAAAGCAAATTTGATTTCTGGAGTTTCAGAGCAATCCTTTTTCACCTGACAACCTATCTCTTCTATCTTTTCTTCAATTCTCATCTCTGTTCACTCCGCGTATTTGACAAAGTTGCTATATGGAACGGGCTTATGATCGGTGCCGCTATGTGATAATCTCTGTCTGTTCGTGATTTGATTTCATAAGCCAAGTCAAGTATGTAAAAGCTTTACGTCATCTATTAGATTCTGCTTTTCTTTTTGGAGAAGTGCACTGCATGCTTGGCCTGTATACATAATGTACGCTGAAAACTACGTTTAGGCACTAATCTCTTAGCCTTTCTGCGGTTGCCTAAAACTAGAAAAGTAAATGAAAACAATAATAATGAAAACACGCAATAGCAATGCTGACAGCACATTATACTGGTCGTAGAACAAAATAAAATGACTAATCATCATGAGTTATAATAAAATCTGTCGGTCCGTGAGTTGTTCTGTCACGAAATACCGAGAATGATTTATATTGTTTAATGCGTGTGAGAGCTGCATAATACTTAGCGGTTTCTCGACTGAAAGACCACTACCACGTGAGCTTACGTGATACCTTTCGTGATGGTCAGTGCGAGCCTCTGCGAAGCAGAGTTGGAACTCTAGTTATTGAAAAGGTTGTTTACGTTTGTGCGTGTGTGCGCGCATTCCTGTCTATCGCACTTCTTAGAGCATTCCAGCAAGGGTCTTAAGCTAGGAATTTAGTCGTAGTACCCTGTCAGTCTTTGGGTAGAGTGTGCAAAACATAGTTGCGATAGGGGGGTTATGGATCTTACCCCCCCCCCCTCACTTTGAGGCCAAACTCCGGATGACCCCCTTCACCTGGGCTGAGATTGGTATTGTACTCTGAGAGTATAAAATAAAAATCGTTATCAAAAGGTTTTGCAGACTAAGTACCCCAAATAACAAGTAACTCATAAATTTACAAAAGAACGGTATTTATGATTATTCACATTATTTATTTATAAAAGCATCTACAGAAGCACAAACTCTTTCCGAGCATTCATAAATACGTCCTTGAGCGTTACAGTTCCATGAAAATTAATCAATCTTATTTCAGTAATATAATCACCTCTTTGAGCAAGCTAATAGTAAACACTTCTTTGTTCAAAGCTACAACTCTTTTGAGTATATTGCGACGGTAAGTGAGGACACAAAAGCAGTTGATTTTTGAAGTACATAAAATCACTCATATCTCGCGAGACAGAAGACCTAGAAAAAAGGCGATGACTTATGTCGATTTTACATGATCTCAGCTTTCGGAAGGTATACAGCATTTTAGGGCTTCTTTGCTTCCCGGCTCTAAAAAGCACTTGCTCCGGTGACCGATAAAGGCCAATACACTGGTGGAGCTGGGTGGAGCAAGCTAATAGTAAATATCTCCACCCCATTTTTGAAAACTGGTAAGTTTTTTTCGCTAAGCAACCTATATACCATTCGAAAGCTCAGGAAAGGGGATTCGACGTAGACCGTCGACTTCGTTCTATCCCCCTCTACCGAAAGATACACCGCATTTTATTTGAAAACATGTCCATTTTCGACAGCAGATTTCTGCCAAATGAAGACCTTATCACTGCTGATTATTTATCTGTGTTGAAGAGCAAGTCTTCGTTGATAAAAGTAGACCGTCGACTTTCTCGTAGCATTCATTTGGAGAGCAGAGAGTGAAGACACTCAGTTGATTTTTGAAGTAGAACCTAGAAAAAAGTTGACGGCTTACGTCGACTCTCCATGATCTCAGCTTTCGAATAATGTACAGCATGTTAGGGCTTTTTTGCTTCCCAGCTCTAAAAAAGCATTTGCTCCGGTGACCCATAAAAGCCAACACATTGTAAGAGCGAGGTGGAGCAAGCTAATAGTAAAAAATGTGCTGTGGATTGACATCGTTATCAGCACTAACGGGAACGCGAGCGAACGCGTCTATTTAAGCGTGCTTAACCTTGTTATATGTTTATGTTTTTTTAGTAAAAAATGCGCTTTTGATTGACAGTTGTGCCATCATGATCAGCACATACTCAAAAAACTATGGGAGATTGGTGAATTTCCACACCTTCACACAAAAACCCGCCCATTTCTGGAATCTATACTCTGTAGACCTAGTGCTGAAGAAGGTCACTTTCGTGAAGACGCTCTAGACTCACCTAATTGTAGAGAATGGTTGGTTTCAATGAATCAAAAACTTTAAGGCATTCAGAAGAACAACATGTTATCAAAATATCCTTCAATGTTTTGGAAAGATTGGTACAGTCTGCCCCAATCGGGATCAGGCCGAACCGTCGGCTGAATTTGCGCGCTCGCAGCTCTAGGGGATTGCGCTGCATACGCGCGTTATCGCAGAGAGTGAAGAGATTGAGGAGAGAGCAGACTAGCTAGCCGCAGATGTGGCGCGAAACCCTCGCGGCGCGGACTCCCGCCATGCCGATTTTGGCCTGGTTAGGATTGGGGCAGACTGTAGTTTGAAGAAGAAACGGCAGGCAGATTACTTTACAAAATCGCAGATGACTCGCAGGTGTTCCAGTTCAACAGCGAGGCAGAAGGAGAATCTCACGCCGACGAAACTGTTGTCGACATTGATACAGAGTTGACAATTGAGTGAAACTCTCTATTTCGTACAGCAGAAATCCAAGCAGATTGCCTAGTTTCAATGAGGAAATGTCCAAGAAGTCCATTTCTGTTCTTCAGGTTGCTGAAGATTTCAAGGCTGCTAAATTCACGAACATGGATGTGAACAAAAGGAAGCTGTTAGTACAAAGCATAGCTACTGCTCTAAGATCCCGACTGGAGTGCGAACTCCCATAGTTTTTTGAGTATGTGCTGATCATGATGGCACAACTGTCAATCAAAAGCGCATTTTTTACTAAAAAAACATAAACATATAACAAGGTTAAGCACGCTTAAATAGACGCGTTCGCTCGCGTTCCCGTTAGTGCTGATAACGATGTCAATCCACAGCACATTTTTTACTATTAGCTTGCTCCACCTCGCTCTTACAATGTGTTGGCTTTTATGGGTCACCGGAGCAAATGCTTTTTTAGAGCTGGGAAGCAAAAAAGCCCTAACATGCTGTACATTATTCGAAAGTTGAGATCATGGAGAGTCGACGTAAGCCGTCAACTTTTTTCTAGGTTCTACTTCAAAAATCAACTGAGTGTCTTCACTCTCTGCTCTCCAAATGAATGCTACGAGAAAGTCGACGGTCTACTTTTATCAACGAAGACTTGCTCTTCAACACAGATAAATAATCAGCAGTGATAAGGTCTTCATTTGGCAGAAATCTGCTGTCGAAAATGGAGTACTCTGCGTTGATACCACTGCTT